>OY731404.1:31347315-31432056 GCA_963425845.1 Sphenostylis stenocarpa
ACCTAGAAAGCGTGGTTGGGGACCCGTCCAGGGTGCTCCGACCCTGCAAGCGCCACCAAACCCTGCTCAGCTCATGCCCCAGCATCAGGCCAGGCTTGACAACATTCGGAGCTACGCCTGGCACCCCATGTTGTGATTGGACTTCAACATCCTAACCATGTTTTGTTGGGATGAGGTTGTGAGAAATTACATCCAAAGCATCGGGTGGGACTTCCTCCTAGGAGACCCTCTTGCCCGTATCTTCCGAGAGGCCACGATGGAATTCGTCGCCTCAGTAACACTAGTAGACATGCCGACTATGTACTCGGGTGTCCCTCCGGCAGGGGTGGTCTCATATTTCATGAATGGGGCATATAGGACGATGACATTGGACAATTTCAATGTTGTCATGGGCTTCAACCAGCCAGCAGACACTCTAACCCCAAAATACCAAAGCGTGCTCTGCGAGAGATCAGCTGCACTCACCACTAGTGAGATATGGGAGGACCTCACCGGATCCCAAATCCTGTTGGCCCAAATGAAGGGATCAGCCTTGAATCCACCCCTCCGCATCTACCATAAGCTGCTGGCAGGGACGATACACAGACGGAAAGAGAGTCAAAGTAAAATCACCCAACCTAACCTCTTCGTCATCTACCGTATGCTCCTAGGGGTATAGGTGCAATCCAGGATATTTCCTCCAAAGGCACCGGAAGATTTTGGGAGCGCCCACGGGACCATCATGATAGCTCCCTACTCAAGTTGTCTCCTCACTTGGATGAACGGGGCTATCACCACCGTCAAAAGAGGCGATCGGAGCGACGCAATGGTTTTGAATGACTCACGTTTTTTTAAAGAAGTGGTTCAACGCCTTTAGGTTGTCCAATAATCGGGCTGGACCTAAAGGAGAGGTTTTCGTAAAGGTTCGAGGAGTCGCCATCAGTGTTTAACCTTAAACACTTAAAAAGGTGAAAAAAAAGAAGGCAGTGGTTTTAGAAAGAACCAAATTTGGCCATTACAACCAGAGTCGGGTAAGGGAGTTAGTTACGTGTGGGGAAGGTGTTAGCACCCCACAAAGCCCCTTTCGGGTTCCCTATGATGGACTAGTTTAGAAAATAAATACTTAAAGAAATTATGCTTTTACCCTATTATTCTATCTACTTGCAGAATTTAAATGTCTACATGACCCTATTATCTAATGCACACAAAGAAAGCGATAAAGAAAGCAGTAAAAGAGAGAGAGAATAAGGAAGGAACCTCCGAAGCAAGCTTTATATTAACCCTTTGAAACTTGAGGACGCTTTTTGGTAGTCTCCGCACTCTACAAGCACGCTCCTCCCGCAAAAGAAAGAAAAGTCACTCTATCGAGGGTCGGACATCTCAATAGGAGACTTCCTTAACTGATTTCTACCTTAAATGGAAATCGAAAAGCTCACTCGAACTCTTGAATAATTCTCAGAGTCACTCAAAAGTGCCAAAAGGCTTCCTAGAGAGTGGTATGAGTGAAAAGGTGTGAATTTTCGAGGAATGGGGGCTGCTATTTATAGGGAACTGCACCAGGAAAAAGTGGACGACCGTCTGGACTTAGTGGACGGCCGTCCATGGCAAAAAGTGGCCATGGACGACCGTCCATGGCAAAAAGTGGCTATGGACGACCGTCCATGTAGTGTGGACTGTAAGAATTAATGGTTGAGTTCAAGAGGGGGGGTGAATTGAACTTTGAAACCTTTTTGAAAAATGCTTTCTTTGTGGGAGAATGATTAATCTTTAATCAATCTTTTATTAGGAAGATTTGGTTTTTAACAAAGCAAGAATATAAAATAGAAATGAAAGAGAGAAATGTAGAAATACAACACAAGAGTTTTTATACTGGTTCACTCTTTCCAAGAGCTACATCCAGTTCTTGACAAACCTGTCAAGTTCCACTAAAACCAAGTGAAAATACAAATCAATAGATACAAACCAATCTACCCCAAGATCTACCTTACAACACCACAAGATAGACTCTTGAAAACCACCCAGCAACCAAACCCAGTCGCTGCAACCAGTGCAGATTCAAACCCAATCTACACAATCAAAATTCGTACAAGTATTGGAAAAGATAAACCTGGACAGTAGCTTTTTGTAATACATAAGTCCAGAAGCAAATTTCCTAACATGGAACTTCCTCTCTTGAAGATCTTTCAACAATTTGATCAAAGCGCCTTATGATATGAATGTGTATGAATGCTTAGAGAAACACACGAATATGAGATCTCAAAGATTGCTTTTAATCGATTTCCAAATTGTGTGTTTTAAAAGAGAAATCAAAATTGTATTTATAGAGTAAAAGAGAAAAACTAACAGTTTTAATTGATTAAAATGATGCTTTAATCGATTGATTTCATTTAAAATTATTTTAATCATTTATTCGAGCTTTTAATGGATTAAAACTGCTAGAAGGAAAAATGGTAGCTCCCTGTTTTAACAGATTCAAACTCATTTTAACAGATTAAAAATTTGAGGTACTTAAAACACGAATTATGACTTAGAACATTTTAATCTATTAATTTATCAATTTAACAGATTAATACTTGTGAAACCCTTAACATGGAAAAACCATCAAGAACATTTTAATCTGTTGATTTTACGACATAATCAACTAAAATATCAGTTGTATATATACATTTCCTATTTTAAGTGATTTTAATAGATTAAAAAAAAATTTAACATATTAAAAAACTCAATTTGTTCTTTCAAAGCTTAAAGGTTGGTTTTTCAGGAAGTATGATAAATTCTATTAAATGCAACAGTTATAGGCACTATCACAAGATATATTGTAATTATCAAGAGATTAAATTTTGTACCTATAACTTATCTACTTACACACCCACAAACGGAATAATGAAACTTTATATGTCTTCATCAAATCCAACAAGTGCTTCATGGACGGCCGTCCATGGCCAAAAGTTGCCATGGACGGTCGTCCAAGCTAAGTGGAGGGTCGTTCATAGCCTTAAAGTTGGCATGGACGGTCGTCTGACTGTCCTAGACGACCATCTGCTAGCTTCGGAGAATTTTCCGATTTTTATTGCCTCTAAAAACCTTCTCTATCTTAAATGGAACCTAGAAAAAGCTATTAGGGACTTAATAAAGTCTTGACCATCTTCGAAACGGGCGATTTCTCGCTTTATTGGAGAGTCGGGTAAGATTTGGGGTCTACAACTGCCCCCCCTTCACCCAACCAATTGACTATGGGCTAACGTACCATGAGGTTGATTGACGGGTGAAGGAGTTAACCTTCTTGCCTGGTTCTCCTCTGGATGCTCCTCTTGTCGTGGTGGCTGACCCTTGGGACTGTGAATGTAGTCTGGTGTTGTCTTCAGGATGCTTCCTTACTACGGAGGCTGATCCTTCGGACGATATGTGTGAAGCTGCAGGATGCTCCTTCGGTGCGGTAGCTGACCCTTTGGCTAATGAAGACTTTTCCCCAGGGATGCTCCTTTGATGCGGCAGCTGACCCCTTAGGTGGTGAACTCTTGTCTTCAGGATGCTCCCATCCTTCGGCAGCTGACCCTTAGGACAGTAGAGGTGGGTTGTATCTTCTGGATACGCCAACTCGAATAGGGAGTGATTGCTATTGACTCTTATTGTGTAATCATCCGATTTGTTGACTTTCAGAGATTCTTGGTAAATGCCTCTGAAGTAGATAGGAATTGATTGGGGATTTGTCGATTTGGATGATGCCTCTGAGTAGGCGGATTGCTTCATCGGAAGTGAAGGCTTTCGGTTTGTGTTGTTTTGCGTCTAAGTAGGCTGATATGTTTGGGGATAATGCATTTCTGTTAGCTGCGTTTTGGTTGTTTTCTTTTCCTTATTTGGTGGAAGTATAGTGGTCGAAATTTATGTGGTGCCAGAAGCTCTAGATTAATTTCACCTTTTTATGTGGTTTTATTCTTTTTTTCTCGCGATTTTGAAATTTGGCTTTTTTGGAGTGATGCGTGTGCCTTTTTATTTCCTATTTTCTTTCGTGCATGCTGGCTTTTGTAAAAAAAGGAGAGGCAATTAGATAAAAATGTAAAATTTTTATTTATTTTGTGGGACCCGGAGTACAATAGAAATTTTATTAAAGATCTCAGTTTTCTGGCTCTGAGCTGGATACTGAGGATAGTGCTAGCGAAGGGAGTCAGCGGAGTATGCGACGCTGAAATTCTTCCTGGCTTTGGATCATGCTATTTAGGTTCTGGCCTATCTTATCCACCCTTTGTGTGAGGCCATCTACCCTATGGCTAAGAATTTCCTGTGCTCGTTCATAACCCTCTTGCCTTAGGGACATCTGGTCGATCTGTTGGCACAGGTACTAGAATTGTCTATCCGTATGGGTCCTCTCGTCTCCTATATGATGATGTATGCTGGTGAGGTCATCCCCATACTGTGTCTACTACTGCTGGGATCCTGGAGGGATAGGCATCTCTTGTGACTCTGATGCATCCATATTGTCAATGTCGATCGTCATAGCGAGGAGGGGGTGTAAGACCCAAGAGGTGCCCTATTGGGTGAACATGCTCATGCTGGCGAGTACCGTACCATCTATGAGCTCTTGTTGGAGGATGGCAGGGATGTCTTCTCCATCAGCACATCCCTAATATTCGGCCAGAGGGGTGATAAGGGGGCCTATCATGATGGATCTTGTCGGGCCTCAGGTCCCGAAGTCTTTCTGTGCCTTTACGAAAAAGTAGCCAGGATTGCATCGAATTCCTTGATGCATATAGTAGATGGAGAAAAAGTCCGCCTGAGTGACCTTGCCTTGGCTTTCTTTTCGACTGTGAAGGGTGCTCGCCAGTAACTTGTGACAAATGCGGAGAGGAGGGAGGAAGGCGGTCCCCTTCGGGTTGGCAGGAATGTGCTAGGAACCAGTAATCTCTTCCCATATTTGACCGATGGTGAGGGTTGGATCTCTGCGGTTTGGATCTCTGCTGGTTGATGAAATCCCATGAGGAAGTTGAACTCATCTAGGACGTTGGTCCGATAGGCCCCATTCATCTAGTATGTAATTGCTTAGACAGGAGGAACCCCAGGGATCGTAGATGGTAGGTCTATGAGCGTAACAGAAGCGAGGAACAGTGCGGTGAATGCGGGTAGGTGGATCTCTGAGCAGGAAGTCCCACCCTATGCCTTGGGTGTATCTCCTTACATCCTAATCCCAACCAAACATAGTTAGGATCCTGAAGTCTAGCCAGAGCATAGGATGCTAGGCATACTGGCTGATGTTGGCGAATCTAGCCTGGTGCTGCTCCGTTAGCTGAGTGGGAACCTGAGGAGTGGGGATGCTCCTTATGGGTCCCTAGGATTGTTTCCGACGTGTTGACGATTCTCCACGGTCCATTACTCAACCAAAAACACTCAAATATGCAAGGGAAGGTAAAGGAGGAAGAGGGAATGCAAAAATGGGATGCCATGAACCATTTGGGGCGCCTAAATTTATAGGAAAAAAAAATGCAGGGGCGGACGACCGTCTGGTGTAGGTGGATGACCATCTGCTCCCAACGGCCACTCCTGGACGACCGTCTGCTCTGAATGGACGACCATTTGGCCCCAACGGCAACTGGCAGACGGCTGTCTGGCCTAAGTGGACGACCATCCGCTACATCTCTCCTTTTTTATTCTTTTTTTTTTAACAAAATAGGACCATGTTCATCAACATCTATGCGTGTAATGTTTATGATATGCGTCCTATAATGCTATTTCAGTTAATATTTTTAGAAAAATTAATTCATGTTTTCCTGACGATGAGGCTTTTCTGGTGTCACATTCAGTTGTACTGTTTTTTGCCGTTTCGGATTTGCCATAACCGAAGAATGATCGTGTTGAAGAGATATTCGCCATACTAGTGTGTTTCTTCCCCTTTTTCTGGAATTTCAATCCTCCTATTGATCACTATATTTCCACATTACCCGATTAATCACTGTAGACCCCAAATCTTGCCCGGCCTCCAAATAAAGACCAGAAGACCTCCTATTTAAAGATGGATGAAGCCTAACAAGCCATTAGGAGAGACTATTAGGCCCCATACCAGGATAGGAGGGAGTTTTTGTACAAAAAATAAGTTTTCTCGCCTTGTTGGGCGAGACCGCCGTCTGGATTTCCCAGACCGCCGTCTCGCTTGACGAGACGGCGGTCTCGCCACCTGCGAAGGGCGAGACGGCGGTCTCATTTCCCCAGACGGCGGTCTCGCCGCGTTTGGCAGTCGAGACGGCGATCTCGTTGGACGAGACGGCGGTCTCGACCCTGTCAGACGAGACCGGCGGTCTCGCCACCTGACAGCGCGAAAACCTATAAATAGGGGTCCTCCCCCCCTCATTTCCACACACCACAAGCTTCTAGCTCTCCCTTCTCTCTAAAACTTCTCTCTAGAATCCCTCCGACGCATTTCCGGAGTTTCTGAGTGCCTTTGAGAGCGTTTTTCGACGTCTAGAAAAGTTTCCAGCGTCGTGTAGAGTGAAGGGCTGCCAAAAAGCACCCTCTTTTCAAAGAGAAATATAAAACAAAGCTTGCTTCGGAGGTTTAATTTCCCCCTCTCTACTTTTAACGCTTTAATTTTAATTATGCAATAGATTAGGGCCATGTAGTCATTACTTTAAATTCCGCACAATAAAAAGGGCAAAAGCGTAATTTTCCACGGTTTAAATATTTTTAAATAGTCGGCCTGTCATAGGGAACCCGAAAGGGGCGTCGTAAAGGAACTAATACTTCCTTTACACGTAACTAACTCCCTTACCCAACTCTGGTTCTAATGACCAAAGTTGGTTTTCGAAAACCAACGCCTTTTAAAACCCCTTTTCCGATGTTTCCGGTAAAAACATCGGTGGCGACTCCACAGAACCCCTTAAAATTAGTCCTTGGGTTAGCCCGGTTATCGGACAACCGAAGGACGACCTTTCGAAAACCTCGCCCCTAGGTTAGCCGGGTTATCGGACAACCTAAAGGCATTGTAACCACCATAAAAAACGCGAAAATCAAAAGGGTCGAAACCATCGCGTCACTCCGACCGCCCATCTTTTTGACGGCAACGACAATCACTAGAATATCGTAGCAATAAGGGTCAAGAGAAAAGAAGGAAGAGGATAATTAATTCAAAGGTTTGTGTTTTAGTAGGGATTTCTATTTTCAAAACAACGATATTTGTAAGCACGGCTAGCCAAGGTTAGTCATACTGTTTAGGCTTAGTTTAAACAAATGTTTGTTTGTGAGATTGCGTCTTTACCTGATTGTTTTGTGGTGCCTATTACAACTGATTGACTTCCCTAGACTGCCCTTCGGGTTTTCAATCTAGGATGTTGTGTTTTGTCCTAAATTTTGTCTAGGTTTCCTCTAACAAACTTTGTTTTGTATCCCTATCTTTTGCCAAGGATACCCTTTATTATTGTTCGGGTTTCCTAGCAGGCTGACCCTAACTTTTGCGTAGCCCCCTTTGTGGGTTTCCTACCGGGTAAGTTGCCCTTCCTTTTTTTTTGGCCTTTGGCTCCTAAGGGCTCTTTTTATCATTTTCGTTTTCTCTTTTGCACAACATTGGCGAAACACGACTTTATTATGACGAGGTAAAACCTTACTTGTGTTTCTAATCAATCAGTGATGGTTAATTTTGCTTTTTGATGATAGTGCGCTCTTAATTTTTAGATGCCTTTTGGAAATGTTTGCTTAAACATGGTTATTAAATAAGGTATAAACATGAACACTAAGAAAATAAGCAGATAGTAAGAAATGCATTCTTTATGATTAAAAGGGTAAAATGTGCTCTGAAAATGCCCGAGGGTCGAACTTGCCCCGGGGAGTAATCTCTAATAGTCATTGGGTTTACATTCCTTTTAAAAATTGGAAGAAGAACACCTAATGACTAAAGTTGCTCTCAACGCTTGTATCCCTCCGCTTCGGAAGATCTGATTCAGTGGCCGGAGGAGAGACTTTCCCTTTCTTCTTGCAGTTTGATCCTTTGTAGGGTCGTACCCTAGGGCGTGTTTCGAAGGATTGTATTTAAAATCTGGTGGCTCCCTTATTCCTTGGGAATTCATATCGAGTCCCTAGCCTAGGCGGTACCCATATTTTGACATCATATGTGCCACCTTCATATTGTTGGGAAGTCTTTCAACATTGGCGATTTCCAGTGCTTGAAAGGAAGTTTCAAGGGCCTCTTCGGATGCATCCACATAGGGTAGGGTAGACGGCTTTGTCACCTACCAATAATTTGATTCTTTGGTGGACTATTGAAGGGATCGCTTTGGCGTCATGAATCCAAGGTTTGTCGAGGAGGCAACTATAAGCAGGAGTGATGTCCATCACATGGAAATCCACATTGAAGATAGTGGGACCTATTTGGATTGGCAGGTTAATTTCCTCCACTACTTCGCGTCTTGATCCATCGAATTGCTTGGGCGCATATGGGCTCCTTGTATCATTAATTTATCGAGTGTGCACTTAGGCATGACGTTCAGGGATGACCCATTATCCACAAGGACTTTGGCAATGAGATATTCTTTACACTTGACGGATATGTGTAAAGGCTTGTTATGGCTTGACCCTCCAGGAGGGAGTTCTTCATTGGTGAAGGTAAGATGATCATTGGCTGTAATGTTTCCAATAATCCCTTCGAACTTGTCTTGGGATATGGTATGCGACACGTAGGCATCGTTCAAGACCCTCAACAGCTCATTCCAGTGTGGTTCTAAACTCATTATTAAAGATAACAAAGTTATCTTCGCGGGTGTGCGGTTGAGTTGGTCTATGATGGAGTACTCACTTTGCTTTATGAACTAGAGTAATTCATCAGCCTCCTCCTTGGATTTTTCTTTGTTTTCTTCTTCGGTTTCTTTATTTTTTTTCTTTATTTTTGGGGGCATCTTCCTGTGACTCCTTGGGAGAGTAGATTCGTCCACTTCTGGTCATGCCCCCAATATTGGATATATTAGAAATATCTTCATTTATTGCGTATTTCCATGGTAAAACTTTATTTGATTCGTAGGGGAAAGGACGAGGCATAAATAAACGTAGTGGTGTCCTTGTCCTCTCTTCCTTATTGATCATGATAACCAGTGGTTGAGGCTTACTGTCTTCTTTAGGTGGCTCAACCGTTGAGGAGAGACTGATGATGAGTGGTTTCCTCTCCATTCTTCTGATTTATGAAAACACATCAGTTAACCTTTCCTTTTTATTATCTTATTAATTTTAAGCAAAGAGGGATATGTGAATGGATGTGAGATGAATGCAATAGACAGTTGTAAAGATAAACAAGAGGTGATTTTATTCATCAAGGAAAAAGTGTACATTCCCTTAGACCATGCTACGAAGCACATTTTGGCAGAAACAGAAAAGCCTAAAGAAACCCATAGGCGGGTTCTGATTCCTACGTAATTCCCCTTCGGCTTCCCGTACATGACGAGTAAGTGCTTCAGACTAACGATGGACTGCCTGACTCATATCTTCATTGTATTTTTGAGCCTCCTTTATCTTTGCCTCTTGATGGATGACCAAGGCTTGTAAGTTATCAAGTTTCTCGATGGCTCGGTCTATTCTTGCAGAACTTGGCCATATTGAGCTAATCTGTCTCTCTCTCTTTGCATCGTAGCTTAGCCAAGTTCCTGTTAAGTCTTTGGGTGGTTTCCCACCTTCGTTGTGCTTCAGACCGAGTCATTTTGAGATCTTGTTGCATCATCTTGGTCGTCTGTGCCTGTTTTGCATAGTCGGCCTCAAGGTGTGCTAGTTTGGCTGTCATCTCTTGGAGTCGATTATCCGAGTTTACTTTGGCAACTTTGGATGCTCGGATAACCTCCTTGTTGGAGTCATCACATTGGTCCTTGAGACGCTCTATCTCTTGGTCTTTCTTCCTGCACTACCTTTACAACTCGTCAATGGTAAGGATGGACTCTTGTTCTTTCTTCTCAAGGGCCCTCAATTGGGCTCCCATGATTTCTATCCTTTGGGTCAAGCCATTGACTTAGGTTTGCAGTTCTCCATTTACTGATGGTGAGGCGAGTGGAGCGGGTGGTTGTGGCACCCTTCTATCTTTCCTCCATTCCTCATAGTCACTAGAAATAACTACTCGAGTCCTGCCAAGCTCTTCATCCCCTATGTAGACTGGTCTCTCACACGCTCTTCGGATTGTGGGAGCATCCTTGAAGCTACTGGAATTACAGAAGAAACATAGTCCCCCGATTTCTTCCCGTGTTGGCACGATCTGGGTCCTCATAAGCTGCCTCATAGCTATCTTTGGGGAATAAGCTAAGTAGCCCCTAAGGCCCAACAATGGTACATTCGGGTGATCTCCGCATCTGATGAGAACGGGACAGGGTCGGAACCAAGGACATGCCCAAGATATGTGACCTATGTTCCAATGTTCCAACTCGGTCTTCCACTCCATGGCGTGACGACGGCGGAGAGGGATCTTTGAGAAACTCCTCAAGGGGTCGGGGAATGCTCCCATGTGACTTGAGTCATAGAAGTGAGTGATGCCCCAAAAAATATAGTAATGTAGAACAACATCGAAGTGTTTTTCCTTGCTTATGATGGCAAAATTCTACTAACAGCAAGGTGTCGGCAAGAAGCGTAGGCATGAGACTCTTCAAGTGTACATCCCAGGCAAAGAAGGCATCCATCGTGGCGTGATCCACGGTGTCATTATGGAAAGGGAACAAAAAGGTCCCAAACACAATTAGTGGTAGAGTCTTGTTGAATGTGGACCAATATCCTTTATCAGTCAAAGACACTACTGCAGAACGAGAATTCAACGTCGGGTGTAGAAGGCTTTCAACATCGGTTCCAATGACGTCGTTGAATCAGGCGTCGTTGAATGTCAAAGGATTCTACGTCGGTTCATCATACCCGACGTTGAAAGTGGTAGACATCTACGTCGGTTATTGAACTAACCGACGTTGAAGTCGCTCAAGCGACCGTGTACTCGCTTGAGTGACGAAGCCTTCAAACCAAAGGGACCCTCGGTTGCTGTTTCGCTCAAGCGACCGAGTTTTCGCTCAAGCGACCGACGTCACAACGTCGATTAATGCAAATGCGACGTAGAAATGAGTAAATTCTACGTCGCTTATTGGATAACCGACGTTGAAAGTCCTTTATCGCTCAAGCGACCGGTGTACTCGCTTGAGCGACGAAGCCTTCAAACAAAGGGGCGCTCGGGTGCTTGTTTCGCTCAAGCGGCCGAGCGTTTCGCTCAAGCGAAAGACGTTTCAACGTCGGTTAATGCAATAACCAGACGTAGAATATCCATTTTTTTTAAGTTTTGGTCTCGTTTTTGTGCTACCATACACGACCTGCTATATAAATCTCGAGTCCAGACTAGATTTACATAATATATACACAATACACAATCTCAGCCTGATTCACATAATCACTATATATTTACACAATACACTTACAATCTCAGTCCAACCACATTATGTACATAATACACAAAAATTATCAATCAATCCTATTATTCCTAACTACTTGCATAAACCTTTCTGCCCATTTGTTTCTAACCATGTCTATTGTATCCATAGGCAAAGGTTCTATATCTTTAAATGCCTGTGAGAAGTTCACAATAATAGAATGGTAAACCCTAAGCAATAAAAATAAAGGAATTGAATATAATAGCAAATGTCAACTTACCTCGTCCCAACTATCCCGAATGCAACCAAAAATGATGAGCCACATCCAATACATTACATAGTAGCCGCACTTCGTAGCCTCCATTTTGTTTGTTACACTAAAAATGAGTAAATATATTAAAAATAACTATTAAATTTGAACGTAAATTAATAGATAGTATAATATATATAAAGGCTACTTACTTTCATAAAATTCCAATTTGGAGTTGTGCTTTTACTTCGTGTTTTCCATCTAATGTACTACAAACCTTTAAAGCACTATATATTGAAAATAAGGGGATTAGAAATAGAATAATCAAGATGTTTAGACATAATATAATAAATACTTACTCGTTTACAATATTTTTTAGCTCCATGTCCAGTTTTCTTCCCAATGAGCGAGAACCAACACACAAGATTCTGCTTTGGACAAATAACTAATAGTCGCCAGTGGTTTACGTATATACACATGATTAGAATCTATTAAAAAAACTTGTGTAAAACCAGAAGAGACTGGGATAACTTACGAATGATGGTATGCTCCAAGGTAAATATATCTTTTAGAGACAGTCATCCAATTCTGGATGTAACTGACAATTTGATCACGCTTATTCCCAGACTTTTGTATGGATTGAGGCTCGAAGAATCCATACACGTGACCAATGCCCTGCTCCACTATCATTTCGTGCATCATCCTAAAATATGCCAATTTAAGTGAACTTATAGCTTATATATTTACTAAAATGAAAAGAGTCATGAAAGATATGAACTTACAATGTCCAAAATTGTAAAACAACTATATTTAGACATTGATTGCCCATCCCAATCTCCAGGGCATCAATGTGGGAAATGTAGAGGGGGATATTGCTAGAAGCCATCCCAAATAATGTACAATCCCATGGAACTTGGAATGACTGCATATATAATTGTGGGGAAAGAGACAAGAGATAAAAAATGGGATTTGGAGAAGTCTCCACAACTGGTGTCTTCTCCTTAGATGCAGAAGGAGTGGCAATAGCTTTACCCAAGTCTTTTGGCTGCTAGAACATCCTACATATTTTATAAAATATAATCATAAACAATAAATCAATTTATTTATGTGTTAGATGTATTATAACCATACATATACATACCTTTGCCATGATTGACCTAACTAAATGTCGGGGCCAACTAATGAAGGTCCGAAGGGCTTGGCCCACTGTCTGCACCTCTTCGGTGGGGATAGGGACACTAGCCATAGCGTCAACCACCTTTTCAACCACTACTTTGACCAAGTTAGGATCCAAAGGCACATTGTGGATGGTTGAAGCCCCTTCATGAAGCTGATCCATGGGCCACTAGCCTTAGACCTTCATCTACCTCAACCCACAAGCCATATCGATCATCCTTTGTGGATTCGGGATGAATAGATGCCACCTCGGGTGTGACCTCGATAGTGGCTTCGGCACAACCTGCCCTTTGTGCTAACTCTTGGACCTACAAATACGAGTAAATTCCAATAAGGACTAAGATTTTAGAAACACAAGTCAAGTACCAATCCAATTTGTGGTTGAAAATGCACCGATGGAGGATGAGCATCGGAAATGAAGTACCCATGGAGGACATACGCAGCAACTGCTCCCGCACATGTGCGGTGATCGTCTCCTCAAGTCGTGCGGCGATGGCGGGAGTCAACTCTTCCTCCAATTTTGCCACGATGGCTGGTGTCAATTTCTCCGTGAGAGCCATCTCCAAGGCAGCAATATCTTCTTGGCTCGGGGATGTGGAGGTGCGGATATCCTGTGATGGTGGTCCAAAATAATGTCGGACACCCACACCTTGGCCAACAGCTCGAACACGACCTGGATGTTCCGGTCGTCCAATAGCGATGGTCAAGATATCCTGACGACCAGAAGGGATGAAAGTTCCCTGTGTACACTTGCTCCTCCAAGGCATCCTACATTATAAAAGTTAATTTTATTAATGAACATGTTACATATAACTAATTCAAAGTAAATTAACTTCTTTTACTTACAATCCAGAACGCAATTTCTCGGGCTTCAGGCGACGTCATGTCACCAGAAGGCTTTGTACGCGCCCTCTTCCACTTCTGGTGACGTTTTGGAGGAGATGGTGGAGGAATCTGCTCTTCGCTTAAATCGAGAAGAGGCTAACTCGACTTGTCGAAGTCTACTCTTCTCCTCCATCATCTTCGAGTCAATAAGTCGTACCCCCACGAGACGAGAAGGTGGGGGCGACATTCTTCCTCCGAATGTCTTTTGCTTTTTGTCTTCTTTCCTGCAACATAATTGAACACAATATTAGATACACAACTCATTATGAAATATTCAAGTCAATTAAGCCATAAGCTATTACCTCCCACTCGAACCAGTCCTACTATGTACAAACTTCTTCCAAGTGTCCTCATCTATGCCATATCTTTGGCAAGGGGTTAATCCCTTGCTAACTTTGTCCTCAGCATACACCCATTTAGTGGTCAATGTGGACTTGAACTGTCTCCACATTTTTGCTATGGCTGTCATTATCTTCCTCCTCACATCCTCGAAATTAACTAAATCAAAGTGTTCCTACAATAGCAAACAAGTTTTAGTTAATCAATTGATAATAATGTATAAACAATATAAACAACTAAATACACATACTTACAAGAAGATCTTGCCATAACAAGTTCTTCACAGTTTCCTCCACATGATCCAAAGTAGGATGGAGAATAGATATCTACACAACATAAACAACATAAGTATCAACAATATATTTGAAATGAAATTAACTTTGAAATAGAATAAATACCTTCTCTCTAGCTAGTGTACCCAAGTAGCTTCTAAATTGGAGTGCTGAAGGGACCGACACCTTGCCAGGTCCTAGGATCAACGAAACAGATAACTTCCGGCCGAGATATGTGTCTAACGGTCAAGTCTTTCAACCGTGTAGATTGTCGACTCCTCTTACTGGAAAATGTCTTTCCGGATGCACGAGGAGATGGTGGAGATGGTGGAGATGGTGGAGGAGATGCCATTTACCTGTAATGAAAAAAACATAGAATTATATCAATACACATGCAAAGTCTCCTCAATTACATGTTAAAAAAATAAATAAATAGAAACATAACTTAGATTGTATTAATATTTTCCCATATGCCTTCATCATGGTCATTGCGAGTAGCATGAACAAAGTCCTCTTCCAATTGGGATATAGCAATAGGCAACCGTGGTGAATTTTGAATGTTAATAAAATCATCTAATTCTTCTCCATTCTCATTTGTGACATCAATCATTTTTCCTTTGAGGACAACTGACCACCTATCATTTGATGGATCAGTGACATAAAACACTTGTTTTGCCTGGTATGCCATTATGAAGGGTTCTTCCTTATGACCAATCTTGTTTATATCAATCAAAGTAAATCCCATTTGGTCTCTTTGGACACCGAGTATTGCTATCAACCCATTTACATTTAAATAAAGGCACTTTGAATTTAGTATAGTCGACCTCCCAAATCTCCTCAATCACTCCAAAGTAACTAATTGATGCCATGATGGGGTTTTTGTCCTTTGCACTAGAAAAGTGCATAGATGTTGCCTCAATAGATACTCCACTATTCTGGACCGTACTTTTGTCATCTTGTGCCTTCGTATAGAATGAGTATTTGTTAATGTCATACCCTTGCCAAGTTATAACATTATGTCTAGGCCCATGTGCTAGCCATTTCGAGTGTATCGGAGGCATTGTCACTTGAAAATATTTTGCTTTGAAACCAATTGATAAAGTTGTTGTTATGCTCTTTCATCAACCACCTTTCACCCATTTTGGGGTTTAGGTCCTTTAACATTGCTTTATGCGCATCTATGTAAGGAATAACCTCTTACTGTATTGTTCAAAATATACAAGTGGGCGGTGGTCAACTCTACATGATCTTTTGTTTGAATTCTAATACCACGAGTTCCCTTAACATTTAGCCTATCATCATGACGATTTCTAGGTACACCCACAGGTACGACTCTTGCCAAGTAATCTGAACAAAATTCTATGGCTTCTTACTGCAATATACCGCTCAACAATTGAAGCTTCGGGTCTATATGGATTTTTAGAATACCCTTTGAAGATCTTCATGTATCGCTCAATTGGGTACATCCACCTCAAATAAACCGGCCCACAAATTCGTATCTCCCTCACAACATGAACGATTAAGTGAATCATTATATCAAAGAATGATGGAGGAAAATACATCTCCAATTGACATAGCACAACCGTAGCCTCATTTTCCAACTCATCTAGTGATTTTTCATCGATAACCTTGGCACAAATAGAATTGAAGAAAAAACATAGTCGCATAATGGCATGTCTAACATTCTTAGGCAATATGTTACGTATAGCCACGGGTAACAAGCTGTTGCATCAAAACGTGACAATCATGGGACTTTAATCCAATTAACTTCAGATCTTTCATGGATACAAGACTCTTAATATTTGAAGAGTATCCTTGTGGCACTTTAATACTTGCAAGACAATGACATAAACTACGTTTCTCCTTCTTTGACAAGGTGTGACATGCTTGGTGGTAGATATGTTCTATTGCCTTCAGGCCTTGGATGTAATTCAGGACGTATTCCCATCTCACAAAGGTCTTGACGTGCTTTGATCCCATCCTTTGACTTTCCTTGAATGTTTAACAATGTGCCAATGAGACTATCACATACATTCTTCTCCACATGCATAACATCAATACAATGTTGTACTTCTAAATGGCTCCAATATGGAAGATCAAAGAAAATTGATCTCTTCTTCCACATGTTCTTGTCGGAAGACCTTTTTGGGTCTTTCCAAATGTAATGCTTATGTTCTTCACTCGATCGTAAACTTCTAAACCGGTCGGTGGTTCTCCGGCAATTTCATCCTCCCGTATGCCATTAAAAGCTTTCTTCGGTCTACGGTATGGATGGTCATGCGGGAGAAATTTTCTGTGCACTGTTATAAAGCTGTCTTCTTTCCATGTTTCAATTGTCTATAACTGGTCTCTTCTTCACAAATAGGACAAGCATAATGCCCCTTCACACTATACCCACTCAAGTTTCCATAGGCAGGGAAGTCATTAATGGTGCAAAATAACATTGCATGCAACTTGAACTTCTGCTGCTGGTACCCATCAAATGCATCTACTCCTTCCTCCCATAATAGTGTTAAGTCTTCTATCAAAGGACTCAAATACACATCTATGTCATTTCCTGGCTGTCTTGGACCCGAAATCATCATACACAACATGACATATTTGCGCTTCATGCATAACCATGGTGGAAGATTGTAAATCATCAATAAAACGGGCCATGAACTATGGTTACTACTTAAATTTCCAAAAGGATTCATCCCATCTGTTGCTAATCCAAGTCTAAGGTTTCTTGCATCACTACCAAAACTTGGAAATAGACGGTCAAAATTCTTCCATTGGGGAGAGTCGGATGGATGCCGCATTTGCCCATCACATGTTTTTCTCTTTGAATGCCAAATTAAATTTTTCGAGCATCTTCGTGAGCGTACAACCGCCTAAATCTTGGAATAATTGGAAGATACCATAAAACTTTTGCGGGAGGACGTTTTTTACCACTCTCCGACTACAATCATCACCATCCTTCGCTTTGTAACGTGATACACCACATGTTGGACATTGGTCTAAAGATGAGAATTCTTTCCTATATAACACACAATCATTAGGGCAAGCATGTATCTTCCTATATTCTAAACCCATCGGACATAGTATCTTCTTCGCTTCATACATACGGTCCAGGCAAGGTGTTATTGTCTGGGAGCATCTCCTTCAAAAGTTGGAGTAATTCATTAAAACTTGTATCACTCCAACGAAATTTTGCTTTTAGATTGACCAATCTTAACACGAGATGACAACCGTGTGAAAGTTGTACATCCGGGATACAAAGGTGTCTCCGAATTGGTCCTCAATGTATCATATATAGATGCATGTGCTTCAAGAAACCTCTCTTGACCCACATCACAAAGCATGTCCTCTATTCGATCTTCGCGGGTTACATCATCCTCAATAGTTTGTGATACTTGTTGGAATATGAACCACTTCACAGTGCCATGTCCATATTGTGTAATTCTTCATCATCCCATCGCAAATAAGATGCTTCCGCATTGTGTCCATCTCTTGTACTCTGCCATTTACACAATTAACGCATGGGCGGTAGATTTTTCCATTCATTTTGGGAGCATTTTGTTCGACAAATTTCAAAAAGGAGTCAACTCCATTCTCATACTCTTCGACATACGACTTGCATTGACCCAAGTTCGATCCATCTAACTACATAAGAAGGCTTGCCTAGATATTCAAGGTTTATTAGAAAAGGTTTAACAAAACAATACAAAAAAACGTGTACATTGCCTAACAATGCTCTAATGTTCCATACATGCTCTAATGTTCCATATACCACTTCGAAAGCTAAAGCTAAAGCTAAACCTAAACCTAAACCTAAACGAAACCTAATGTTCCATATACCACTTCGAAACCTAAACGAACCTAGATCAAATCAAACCATATATACAAAATCATCCATCATCTTTCTAATGTTCATACGCAGGAAATGCTCTAAATAATTCATATTTATGTTAAATGCATGTTGTAAATCATCCATGCAACTTAATCTAACTCTGATGAGAGCGCGGCGAGTGGGCGGCGAAGGAGGTAGCAGCGGCGAGGGGCGAGCGCGGCGAGTGGGCGGCGAGTGGGCAGCGGACCACAGCGAATGAGGTAGCAACGGCGAGGAGGCAGAGCGAGGGGCCGGCGAACGCGGCGAAGGGGCGGCGAGGGGCGGCGAGGGCGGCAGTGAGGACCGAGGCACGGAGAAGAAGAAGCAGAAGGAGGGAGTATGTGGGACGAAGAAGAGGCAGACGAAGGGGAGCGCGAAAGGCGAGAGGTATAAAGGACATTCAACGTCGGTTATTAAAAACCCGACGTGGATAATGCTTTCGACGTCGGGTAAATCATATAACCGACGTTGATTTTGGGAATTGAACGTCGGTTATACATAACCGACGTTAAATTTAAACATTTAACGTCGGTTATAATATAACCGACGTTGAATTTCCAAAATCAACGTCGGTTATAATATAACCGACGTTGAATTGCAGTTACTACGTCGGTTATTATGTAACCGACGTTAAATTTTGCCTCATAATTACAAGTTTGCCACCGCGTCTTGTACAACGTCGGTGTTCGTGATAGCCGACGTTGTATGCTGTCGTAGAAAGTGTTTTCTGTAGTAGTGAGAGGATAAATGGTCTTCTAAAAGTGAAATCTTCCACCCTTGAACGCTCCCTTTTTCCTCCAGGGCAGACTGTGGAAGTGGCAATTGGATAAGGTGAGCAACCTTGTTCACTGAGATATAATCTCCCTGGCTAATGTAGACCCCAGCTCACTTGGGCCATCTGATCATAAGCTCATACTCTTCCAAGGACGGAACCAAATCAAACTGAGGGAACTCAAAGCAATGTAGTCTGGAGCTCTAAAAGTGGATCAAGACTCTAACAAACACGTTATCAACACAGATTTTCAAGAGGTCTAGAATTTTTCCATAAGATCTCTTGAAGTTGGATCAAACTTTCGGCGGCATCAACGTGCATAACTGCTCCAACCTCTCGATTCGGTAACGGGGAATATCCACTTTTCCCAACTGTCTATTGTTGGATCCCTCCATTTTTCTAGAAATGGAATAATGCATGCTATGAGTATCATGCTTTTGCAAGGACATGCAAGAAAGTGTTCTGTTTTGTTTTTTTCTAAACATTATCATGTTTTATTTTCTACATGGTGCATGATAGTGTTTTTTTTTTTCGTATGTATTTTTTGAAGAAAATGAAAGTACCTATGTGGATGATGGATTCGATGCTTAACACCATGAAGGGGGCCCCATTTCCTCTTATTATGGTTGTTATTTGATTTATTTGGTTTTTATAACCTTTTATCTCTTCTGTCAGACTGCATGGCTACTTAGCTTACGAAGAACCTGAAACCAGACTAGCTAAAAGGCAGATTGTCCGAGATAAGGGTGTTTATTGTGAAAAGATTTTTTAGATTTTGTTTTATATATTTTTTTTATGTTGTATGATTATGTTATGCAACAATCAAATGCAACAAACAAATGCACAAACAATTCACCCATCCGCAAATAGAGTGACGTTGTTTAATTACGAGGTAGGGGTTTCTTGCAGAAAAGTGCATTGGCAAAGGTAGGTTTTAACTGTTCTCACCAAGGTCAGGCCCCTAAGGTGCCCCCATTAAAGGGACCCTTCAATCTCTCGGTCTTTGAACCATGCATGGATCTCCGTGTCAATGTTCTTGGACCAAAAGGAGAAGGTTATCACCTTGAGTGGTGGTTTCCGACAACGACCTGTTAGCACTAAGGCCATTACCATGGTCGGCCGTACCTGCCACCCACTCCCTATGTGTATTCTCTCTTGCCCCCGGGTATAGAGGGACTGTTCTGTGCAAGGGTTTGTGTACAATTTATTTTAGACAATTGCAGAAAATAAGCATACAACAATTATTAAAGCCAAACAGTAAAGCATGTTATAAAGCAAGAAAGGGTAAAAGCGTAATTTCTAGTTTTTATTTCTTAAACTAGTCCATCACTAAATGGGATTGTAGACCCCAAATCTTGTCCGGTCTCATAATAAAGACCAAAAGACCTCCTTTTCAAAGATGGATGAAGCCTAAGAAGCCATTAGGAGAGACTATTAGGCCCCATACTAGGATAGGAAGGATTTTCTGCATTAAAATAAGGATTTTCGCCTTCAGGAATCGAGACCGTCGTCTTGCTTTTCGGGACTGCCGTCTTGCCATTCCTGCAAGTCGAGACTGCCGTCTCGTTTGGCGAGACGGGCGAGACGGCCCTCCCGATTGGCGAGAAGGCCTTCTCGTTTCTGGAAAAGTCGATACCGCCGTCTCGCCAAACGGGACAGTAGTCTCGCCACTTTTGCAAGGCGAGACGGCCGTCTCGACCTGACAGGCGCGAATCCCTATAAATAGTGAGCGCTCCCCCCCTCATTTCACACAGTTTTTCCACTTTCCGTTCTACAACTTCTTCAAATTCTCTTCCTAGAACCCCTTCGAAGCATTTCCGGAGTTTCTGAGAGTTTCTTAGAGATTTTTATAGCATTTTCGAGAGTTTTCTGGCATTGTAAAGAGCGAAGGGCTGCCAAAACGCACCTTAATTTTCAAGAAATTAATTACAGAGCTTGCTTCGGAGGTTTCTTCATTCTCTCCCTCAGTTTATTACCTTTACTTTTATGATTAAATTGCGTAATAGATATTAGCGCCATGTAGTCATTATTTTAATTCCGTAAATAAAAGAGTAAAAGTGTCTTTTCACAAGTTTATTTATTAAATAGCTGGCCTATCATAGGGAATCCGAAAGGGGCGTTGTAGGGGAACTAACACTTCCCTTACACGTAACTAACTCTCTTACCTAAACTTTGGTTTTGACGACCAAAGTTGGTTTTTGAAAACCAATGCCTTTTTAATCCTTTTTCAATGTTTTCGTTAAAAACATCGGTGGCGACTCCATAAGAACCCTTCAAAATTAGTTCTTGGGTTATCCCGATTATCGGACAATCCAAGAACACCTTTTTGAAAACCTCGCCCCTAGGTTCAGCCCAGTTATCGGACAACCTAAAGGCGTTGTAACCACACCCATAAAAACACGAAAATTGGAAAGTCGGAACCATCGCGTCGCTCGACCGCCTCTTTTTGACAGCGGCGACAGATGGCGACTCCGCTGGGGAAGCCTAGAGAGTTAATCCCATTTAATAATGGGCCAACTTAAATAAATAAACCAAGAAATTACGCTTTTACCCTACCTTGTATTATAACATGTTTTAAATGCTTGGCTTTAATAACTGTTTTTTGTTTATTTTTTACGCAATTGTTTGAAATAAAAATTGTACACAAAACCTTGCACATAACAGTTCCCTCTATACCCGAGGGCAAGTGAGAAATCCATAGGGAGTGGGTGGCAGGTACAGTTCGTTGTAGTGATGGCCTTGAGCCCAACAGTGTGATCGGAAACCACCACTCAAGGTGATAACCTTCCTCTTTTGGCACAAAGACTGACTATGGCCTTAGTGCTAAGCATGGTCGGAAGGCTGGAGAGTGGGGATCCTATAATGGGGGCACCTTGGGGGCCTTAGCCTTGGTGAAAACAGTTAGAACCTACCTTCGCCAATGCACTTTTCTGCAAGAAAACCCTACCTCGTGATTAAAATGACTTCTTGCTTGTTCGCGGATGATTGAATTGTGTGCGCATTTGTTTGTTGCATAGCATAACCAAACAACAAAAAAATCACAAAAAACATTTTTGCAATAAACACCCTTATCTTGGACAGTCTGCCTTTTAGCTAGACTGGTTTCAGGTTCTTTGTAAGCTAAGTAGCCACGCAGTCCAACAGAAGAGATAAAAGGCTATAAAATAAAAATAATAAAAATCAAAATAAAAACCCAATTCAAAACAATAAATGGGACCTTATTCATAAACATTATCCTCATAAATCATTCATATAGGTAGTTTATTTTTCCAAAAAAAAAATATATATATATATATATACACACAAATATCATACATCATGTAGAAATAAAACATGATAAATAGGAAAAATAAACACTCACATGCATACAATAAGCATCATAGTCATAAAGCATGCATTTTTGGTTTTAGAAATTGGAGGGGACTAGTAGACAGTTGAAGAAAGTGGACATTCCTCGATACCATACTGAGAAGATAGAATGGCTTTGCGCAATAATGCCACCAGAGGTCTGCTCCGACTTTGAAAAATCCTATGGAAGGATCCTCGACCTGCTGAAGATTTGTGTCGATCCAATTTTCATCAGGGTACTAGTTCATTTCTGGAACTCCAGTCTGCGCTGCTTTGAATTTCCGCAATTCGACATGGTGCCCACCTTGGAGGAGTACGAGATTATGCTAAAATGGCCCAAATCAGCCGGAGTCCATATCCGCCACGGGGCATATACTCCTGCAACATAAGTCGCTGCCATCATCCGACTACCATTCCGGCAGACTACCCTGATAGAAAAAGGGAACATCCAGGGTTGGAAAGTTTCAATGTTAGAAGACCATCTGTCCACTTTGGCTGAAAGGGCAGAATGGGTCGCTTTTAACAAAACCCTGGCTTTAATCATATTTGGAACAATCTTGTTTCCCTTCCACATCGACACAGTGGATCAAGTCGTCATGGACGCCTTCTTCGCCTGGGACGTGAACTCGAAGAGTCCCTTGCCTGCAATTCTTGCCAACACCTTGCTCTCGATGGAATTTTGCCGCTAGAAGCAACGAAAAACACTTCGTTGTTGCTCTTCACTACTCTTTGTGTGGGGCATCACACATTTTTATGCCTCTAGTCACATGGGGATGTTCCTCGACCCTTTGAGGAGCTTCTCCAAAATCCCTCTCCACCGACGCTTAACCTCAGAGTGGAAGGACGAGTTGGAACAATGGGATGCCAACCATTTATCTTGGGTCTGCCCTTGGTTCCGACCCGGTCCAGTCCTCATCAGATGTGGGCATTATCCGAACGTACCCTTGATAGGACTCAGGGGTTGCATAGCCTATTCACCAAGAGTAGCTATGAGACAACTCATGAGGACTCAAACTACAATATCCCGAGGGGAACTCGGAGGATTGTGTTTCTTCGGAGACCCATGCACAATTGCTAACTCACTAGCCTTGAGAAGAGCATGGGAGAAACTAGTCTTTATGGGAGATAGAGAGCTAGGAAAAGCTCGAGTGGTTGTCTCCAGTGACTATGAAGTGTGGAGAAGAAGAAGAGGGATGTCTCAACCATCCACCTCACTCATTACATGTGCCAATAGTGAAGAGCTGCAAGCTCAAGTCGACGCCTTGACCCAGAAGATAGAAATCATGGGAGCCCAGATGAGGGCCCTTGAAGAAAGGGAACAAGAATCTATCCTCACCATAGATGGTCTACAAAGGGAATGCAAGAAAAAGGATCATGAAATAGAGCGCCTCAAGGATTAGTGTGCTGACTCTAATGAGCAAGCTATCCAAGCATCCAAAGCTGCTAGAACTAGCTCAGATAGCCAACTTCAAGAAATAACCGCCAAATCAGCACGCCTTGAGGCCAAATCAGCAAAATAGGCTCAGACGATCAAGGACTTGTTACAAGACCTCACAAAGACTCAGTCAGAAATACGCCAAGAGCGAGTGGCCAATCGGAGACTCAACAAAAGTCTCGCTGAGCTACGCTGCAAAGAAAGAGACGGGCTAGCTCGGTACGACCAAGTGTCGCCGCCGTCCGTTCCGACGTCCTAGGACATCTCGAACGTTAATGCGAGCGGTCGCGAAAATATGGTTGAGACTCGCGTTTTTTGTTAAAAATATGTTCATTGCTTCCGAGGCGCTCAACGCTGAACTATCCTCTAATAGAAGCAAGGTTTTCGAAAAGGGTTCTTCTGGAGTCGCCACCAATGTTTTGACCATAAACATTGGAAAAGGAGAAAAAGGCATTGATTTTAATAAAAACCAAACTTGGCCATTATAACCAGAGTCGGGTAAGGGAGTTAGTTACGTGTGGGGAAGGTATTAGCACCCCACAACGCCCCTTTCGGGTTCCCTATGACGGATTAATTCATTTAAGTAAAGATTACAAGAACTTGACTTTGGAGTAGGCAAGGATCCTCTTGGGGATGGTCGAGCCTTTCCGTCGGTCTTTCTTCTTTGTTGATGTCTTTTCTAGATGGAAGGATGCTGATTGTAGCTCCAAGTGATTTATGTTTGACGACTCATGTGGTGGTGTTGAGTCAGGGAGTATTTTTCTGCCTTTGAATGGGCAAGGATCCTCTTGAGGATGATCAAGCCTTTTCCATTGGCTTTTCTTCTCCTTCTTTTATTGGTGTAGAAGGTTGATGGTTGGAACTAGTTTCCTTGAAGCTCCTTATTCTGCTGAAGATAATTTTGATTTTGCCTTTTTCTATCGCGATTTAATTTTATCGCGAATTTTTGAAATTCGGCTTTTTAGTATATCATGTGTGCCTTTTATTTTATAGTTTTTGTACACATGGGCTTTTGAAATATGAAATAGAAATAACTACTTTTATTTATTACTGCTTTTTGTTTGATACATTCAAGCATTTTTCAAAATACTAAAAATTATAAATAGACTCCTCCTAATCATCTGCCTCTGGACTGGAGTGGGAGGACGGTACTGGCGAAGGGAAGCGGCGGAGTAGGCGGCGCTGGAACCTCGTCTGATTCTGGACCAAGCTCTCTATCTGGCGGTCCGTCCTATCTTGCCTAACAGTCAGCTGACTAAACTGCTGGCGTATGAACTGGAACTCTCCTTCCATGTATGCATGCTCCTCGTCCAGGCGTCGGTACAGGCCAGGGAAGTCTGGATCGCGTGACTGCTGCTGGGATTCGGAGGTAGTAGGGATGTCTTGCGGCGTATCGAAGTCGCGCATATCCCATGAAATCGAGATGATAGGGTTTAAGATGAACCCTGTCCCTTGCCTGCTGAGGATGTTCATGTGTGTCAACACTCCTCCGTTGATCGGCTCTGGTTGGAGTTCAGCTGGGAGATCTTCTCCATCAGTGCATCCCCAATACTCAGCCAAAGGGGTAAGGAGGGGAGCTATCATGATAGCTCCTGCTGGTCCCCGAGTACCGCATTCCTTTATGGCCTTCAGGAATGCGTATCCCGGGTTGCACTTATGCCCCTGGTGCATACAGTAGACGATGAAAAGGTCAGCCAGCGTTACCTTCCCCTAGCTTTCCTTACGGCTGTGTAGGGTCCCGGCAAGCAGTTTATGGCATATGCGGAGCGGAGGAGAAAAGGATGCCCCCTTCAAGTGAGTTGGCAGGTTGTGAGCTCCAGTGATCTCTTTCCACATGCTAGTGGTGGTGAGAACAACAGGTTTTTCCAGATATGCGGACCGATATTCTGGTGTTCTTGTATCTGCTCATTGGCAGAAACCCATTATGACATTAAAGTCATCCAGAACAGTGGTCCGGTAGGCTCCCTCCATCCAGTAGGAGACAACTTGAGTTGGTGGCACTCCGGGAGTTGCGGATGGCATTTCCATCATGTTGACAGAGGCAAGAAATTCCATTGTGGCAGTGCGGTGGATCCGAGTAGGTGGCTCACGGAGCAGAAAGTCCCATCCTATGTTGTGGATGAACTTTCTGACATCTTGCTCCCAGCCGAATGTAGCTAAAATTTCAAAATCCAGTCGCAGCATACGATACCAGGCAAATTGTTGGATATTTGCCAGTCGTTGTTGATGTGCCTCTGCTAGGAACATGCTGGTGACAGGAGTTCTTCTGGCAGCAGTCCTGGTGCGCTTTCTCCTAGATGAGGCTTCTCCACGTTCCATTGTGAGCTCTACTCTCTTAGGGATGCTAAAAGTGTGTAGAGAAGGAGGAAAAGCAAGATAGGAAGCTTGGATTTGAGGTACTGGAGCCAAAACCCGTGCCCCACCTATATAGGCCGCGCATGGAGGTTTGGGACGGCCGTCTGGGTTGGGACAACCGTCTCAACTGAAAAATTTACACACAGGCCAACCCCCATCTGAGACGTGCGTCCCAACTGAATTTGGGTACTTGGGACGGCCGTCTGGACTTTGGGGTCTCAAGCTTCTTATGTTGATTTTTTGTTTTTTTTAGTTAATTTTCGTGTTTTTTGATGAAACTGAAGATAGGATTCCCTTCATTTATGCTTTAATGCATGTAATGCTTCATGATATGCATCCTATGATCTATTTCAGTTAATATTTCGAAAGTTTTAACTGATGTGTTTTGACTTCGGGCGCATTCTCGCTGTTGTGCCTTTACGTCATCTTGTTTCTTGATCAACAAGCTAAGCTGTATTGATTTGCCGTCTCGGAATTTTCTTTGCTATGGCCGAAGAACTATCTTCTGTTCGTAGGGCAACTGCCATATCAATGCCCTCCTTCCTTTCCTTAGGGATTTCGACCTTCCTATTGATCACTATGTTACCACATTCCCCTTTATTACTTGAATGCTTTATAGTGAAATGGTCAAGAGAAGAGAAAGAAAAGGATTTACAACAAAGGTTTGTGTTTTAGAGGGATATTTTTTATAATAGAGGTTTTTGTAAGAATGGCTAGCCAAGGTTGGTCGGTGTTTAGGCTAGTTTAGATAAACGTTTCATTCTTATGATGTGGCGTCCTAACTTTTGTCTAGGTTTCCCTTTTTTGTTTTTATTTTTAAGGAATACCTAGCGGACTTTTAATAACCCTAACTTTTGCCCAGGCTACCCTTTATTATTGTTCGGGTCTCCTGCCGGGTTTACCCTAACTTTTGTGCAGCCCCCTTTGTGGGTTTCCTACCGGGTATTTTGCCCTTTTATTTTCTTGTCTCAGCCTTTGGCCTCAACGGGCTTTTCTTTTATATGCATATATTTTTTTTTTGCACAACATTGTCGAAACTTGATTTTGTCAAGATAGATTTCATTTGTGTTTCTAGTTAGTCAATCATTTTTACTTTACTTTGCGGCGCTTTAATTGTTCGGACGCATTTGGAACAAAACGTTTTATCTAAACCTTGTTTATTAAAATGGGGTATAGATACATTTAGTAAGAAAAGAAGCAGATAGTAAGAATAACATTCTTTTGTAATTTCAGGGAAATGTGTGCCCTAAAGATACTCGGGGGCCGGGCATACCCCGAGGAGTGATCTCTAATAGTCACTAGGTTTACATCCCTTAAAATCAGAAGAAGGACACCTAATGACTGACGCTACCCTTTGCGCTAATACCCCTCCTTTTCGGAATATCGTCTTCGAGGGGTAAGACTTCCCTGCTTTCCGTATGGTTTGATCTTTTGTGGGGTCGTACCCTAAACCATACTTTAGCGGATTATCCTTGAAATCTGGTGGCTCTCTTATCCCTTGAGCATTCTTTCCGAGCCCCTGTCCTGGGCGATATCCATATTTTTTCATCATATGGGCCACCTTCATATTACCAGGGAGTCTTTCTATGTTGGCAATTTCGAGCGCTTGAAAAGATGTTTCAAGAGCCTCTTCAGCCGCATCCACATATGGTTGGACAGACGGTTTGCTAATCAGAAAGTCTTCTTCAGCTTGAACTGTGACTAGTTTATCACTTGTCATAAACTTGAATTTCTGGTGGAGCGTTGAAGGTATTGCCTTAGCGCTATGAATCCAAGGTCTACCAAGGAGACAACTGTATGCTGGCGTGATGTCCATCACGTGGAAGTCTATGTTGAAGATAGTAGGGCCAATTTGAATTGGTAGACTAATCTCTCCTACTACTTCACGTCTTGATCCGTCAAAGGCTCGAACAACTGTATTACTCGGGCGCATGTGGGTTCCTTGCACTGTTATCTTGTCGAGTGTACTTTTAGGCATAACATTTAAGGATGACCCATTGTCCACAAGAACTTTGGAAATGAGATATTCCTTGCATTTGACAGAAATATGCAAGGGCTTATTATGATTGGACCCTTCAATAGGGAGTTCTTCATTAGTGAAGGTAAGGTGATTATTGGCTGTAATATTACCAATAACTCCTTCAAACTTGTCTTGGGATATTGCATGCGGAATGAATGATTCATTCAAAACCTTTAACAATGTGTTTCGATGCGGTTCCGAACTCATGATGAGTGATAACAAAGTTATCTTTGCTGGAGTACGATTGAGTTGATCGATGATAGAGTACTCACTTTGTCTTATGTATTGGAGTAGTTCATCTATCTCCTCCTTGGATTCATTTTCTTCTTCGGCCTTATTTTTCGCCTTCTCTTTAGGAGTATTTTCTTGTAATTCCTTGGGGGAGTATATTCTTCCGCTTCGAGTCATGCCCCCAATACCGGCTATATTGGAGATATCTTGATTAACTGGCAATTCTTCTGAGTATCTCCAAGGTACAGCTTTATTTGATGAATAAGGGAAAGGACGCGACACGAATAAACGTAAAGGCGTTATTGCTTCTTCCCTTTTATCGATTGGAATGATTAACGGTGCTTGTTTGTTATTATCTTCGGGTTTATCGACCGTCATAGAGATTTTGATGACGAAAGGCTTCTTTTCCATTTTTCTGATTTGTGGAAAGCACATCAGTTAATTCTTTCTTTTTATTATCTTTATTATTAAAACGAGGAGGGATATGTGAATGTATGCAACTTATGAATGCAATAGACAATTTAAGGAGAAAAAAAAATCCTTTTATTAGAAAGTGTATATCCTTTTATACAATGCTTTGAAGAAAGTGTTGACAAAAGCGAAAAAGCTTGAAGAATCCTATAGGTAAATTAGGCTTTCTTCGTAATTCGTCTTCAACTGTTATTACGTGATTTCTGAGCATCTTGATTTGCTCAGATACCGCCCGGCTCATATATTCACTATATCGACGAGCCTCTTTTATCTTCTCTTCCTGATGAACGATCAAGGCATGCTGCTGATCAGACCTCTTTATTATTCGGTATTTTTCAAGAAGTAATTGACCATACTGAGCTAATCCGTCTTTTTCTTTCTCATGTAGCTCCTCTAGGTCTTTTCTGTATTTTTCAGCGGTTTCCCACCATTTCTGTGCTTCTGACCGAGTATTTGCTAGGTCATTCTGTATTAACTTGATCGTTCTTGCCTATTCTACAAGTGTGCTCTCAAGATGTGCTATTTCGTCATTCATGTCCCGGAACAGACTATCTTGCTCAAGTCTCGGAATCTTAAATGCTTGTTTAGTCTCTTCCTGATAATCAACACAATCATTCTTAAGACGCTCTATTTCGTGGTCCTTCTTTCTACATTGCCTTTTTAGACCATCTATTATAAGGGTTGATTCTTGCTCTTTTTCTTCAAAAGCCCTTAGCTGTGCTTCCATGACTTTAACCCTCTTGTTTAAGGCATTGACCTGCAATTGTAGCTCTTCACTGACTAACGTTGTGGTGAATGCAGCAGATGATTGGGGTATCCTTCTATTTTTCCTCCATTCTTCATATTCATGGGATGTAGATACCTGAACCTTTCCGAGTTCTTTATCTCCCATGTAGACTGGTCTTTCCCATGCTTTCCGGACAGCAGATACTTCTTCAAAGTTATGGGAATAATGGCATAGACTCAGCCCCCTGAGTTCTTCCTGAGTTGGCGCGGTCTGGGTTCTCATAAGTTGTCTCATAGCCATCTTAGGAGAGTAGGCTATACAACCTCTGAGACCTAGAAGTGGTATGCTCAGGTAATCTCCGCATCGTATGAGAATATAACCGGGTCGGAACCAAGGGCAAACCCATGATACGTGCTCTATGTTCCAGCTTTCTAACTCGGTCTTCCACTCTAAAGCTTGACGATGTTGAAGAGGGATTTTTGAAAAACTCCTTAGAGGATCAGGAAATATGCCCATGTGGCTTGAAGCATAAAAATGAGTAATGCCCCACACGTATAATAATGAAGTGCAACATCTAAGTGTTTTCCCCTGTTTCTGTCGGCAAAAATCTACGGAAAGCAAGGTGTCAGCGAGGATTGCAGGTATAGGACTCTTTGAGTACACATCCCAGGCAAAAAATGCATCTATTGCAGCATGATCCACAATGTTCACATGAAATGGGAATAATATGATTCCAAACATTGCCAATGCTAGAGTTTTGTTGAATGTAGACCAATCATTCTTTTCAGCCAGAGAAACTAAGTGGTCTTCTATTACAGCCATTTTCCAACCTCTGATATTCCCTTTTCCCTCTAGGGTGGATTGATGAGGAGGCAGTCGTATGATAGTAGCAACCTTACTCACGGCTACGTATACTCCCGAGCAAACATAGACCCCAACTGACTGAGGCCACCTGACCATGAGTTCATGTTCTTCTAAAGTTGGTACCAAGTCAAACTGCGAGAACTCAAAGCAGTGTAGATTGGGACTCCAGAAGTGGACCAATGCTCTAACAAATATCGGATCAATATTGATCTTCAAGAGGTCAATAATTCTTCCATAAGACTTCTCAAAACTAGCACAGACCTCTGGCGGCATATATGTACACAACTGCCTTAACTTCTCTACACGGCATAAAAGGATCTCCACTTTCTTTAATTGTCTATTACCGGATCCCTCCATTATCTAGCAAAAGTGAAAATGCATGATATGAGGATGAATTTTTGTAAATGCATGTATGCAAGTGTTTATTTTTCTAAGTATTATCATGTTTTATTCCTAATATGATGTATGATAGTACTGGGTTTTTCTTGAAAAGAAAGCTTATCTATATGAATGTTTATGGATTTTAATGAAGAGAGTCCTATTTTCTTCTCTTTTTATTTTTATGAGCAACAAGTGGTATGAATTATAGGACTTTTGTTAAAAAACTTTTATTTTGTAACAGAGATATTTTCATGGCTTTGATTTGTTTTTATATTTTTTTATGACCCTTTATCTCTTCTGTCGGTCAACGTGGCTACTTAGCTTACAAAGAACCTGAAACCAGGCTAGCTTAACTGAAGACTGTCCGAGATAAAGGTCTTTTATCTTATCACTTTTTGTGATTTTTGGGGTTTTTCATTTTTTTGTTTGTTGTATGATTACCCTATGCTAATGCATCGATACAAATGCAGCAAACGTATGCACACACAATTCATACATCCACGAGCAGAGCCACGCTTATTTAATCACGAGGTAGGGTTTTCCTGCAGAAACGTGCTTGGTTTAGGCGGTTCTAACTGTTCTCACCAAGGCCAAAGGTCCCCAAGGTGCCCCCATTATAGGGACCTCTCAATCTCTCAGTCTTCGGGTCATGCACGGAACTCCGTGTCGACATCCTTAGACCAAAAGAAGAGAGTTATCACCTTGAGTTGGTGGTTTCCGACAATGGTTGTAGCCCCGTGTGCCAACAAGCCGGTCGTATCTGCCACCCACTCCCTATAGGTATTCACTGTTGCCCCCGGGTATAGAGGGACTGTTGTGTGCAAGGGTTTTTGTGTGCAGTTTATATTTCAGACAATTTGCAGAAGTAATCATACAGCAGTTATTAAAGCCATACAATAAAAATACAAAAAAGGGTAAAGGCGTAATTTCAAATCTTTACTTAGTTTGAATTTATCCGTCACTAAATGGGATCAACTCTCTAGCTTCCCCAGCGGAGTCACCATCTGTCGCCGCCGTCCGTTCCGACGTCCTGGGACATCTCGAACGTTAATGCGAGCGGTCGCAAAAAGATGGTTGAGACTCGCGTTTTTTGTTAAAAATACGTTCATTGCTTCCGAGGCGCTCAACGCTGAACTATCCTCTAATAGAAGCAAGGTTTTCGAAAAGGGTTCTTCTGGAGTCGCCACCAATGTTTTGACCATAAACATTGGAAAAGGAGAAAAAGGCATTGATTTTAATAAAAGCCAAACTTGGCCATTATAACCAGAGTCGGGTAAGGGAGTTAGTTACGTGTGGGGAAGGTATTAGCACCCCACAACGCCCCTTTCGGGTTCCCTATGACGGATTAATTCATTGAAGTAAAGATTACAAGAAATTACGCTATTACCCTATTTTATTCGTACAGTATTTAAATATGGCTATCTACATGGTTTTATCTACATTGCATACAGAAAGCAATAAATAAAGCAATAAAAGGGAAGAGAATTGAGAAGAACCTCCGAAGCAAGCTTTATATTATAAGTCTTTTATACAGAGGACGCTTTGCGGCAATCCTTCACTCTATAATGACTCTCCTCTCGAATAAACTCGACTCAACTAAAATTTTCTTGAAGAATCGAATGCCGGAATACAAATTCCTTAACTGATTGTTACCTATTAAAGGCAATCAGAGAGATCATTTGAAGGAGGGAGAGAAGAAGACAAGTCTTGGAGTTGTCTGGGGTGTGGAGAATGACAAATGAGGATCCTATTTATAGATTTCACTGCCTGGAAATCTGGGACGGCCGTCTGGGTTGGGACGGCCATCCCACCTGCGCGTTTTGCACTGGGCCAAGCTGGGGGGAGAGTGGGACGGCCAGTTTGGGTTGGGACGGCCGTCCCACTTGAATTTTGGGGTTTGGGACGTGCGTCCCAAAGGTGTGACGTGCGTCTCACTTGTCTTTTGATGTTTGGGACGGCTGTCCCAGTTTGGGACGGCTGTCCCAACCTGTCTTGGCCTGTTTTCGCGTTCTGGGACCCCCGAGAAGCTTTCCTTTCCTTTTTCGGACGTAGATTGATGCTGATAGATGTCCGTTGAAGCTTTATCTTCATATAGGTAGTCTTCTTGGCCTTTATTAAGATTCCGGGCGAGCTTTTATCTTCGTGTAGGAAGTCTTCTTAGTCTTTATTGTGTGGATGGGTGAACCCCGTCTTGTTGCGGGAGGTCTTTCTCGATTTTTGATATGAAGCCGGGTGAACTTTATTTTCGTGTGAAGTTTCCCTAGCCTTTATTTTGAGAGGCCGCGCAAAATTAGGGGTCTACACCAAGTACTACAAGAAAAGGACCGAGCCCTTGTAAAACTCGATGAAGTGCAAACCTTGGTCGTCCATCAAGAGGCGAAGATCAAAGAGACTCAAAAGTACAGTGAAGATATGAGTCAGGCGGTCCAGAAGCAAAGCGAAGCACTCGCTCGTCATGTCCGGGAAGCCGAAAGGGAATTACATAGAGATCAAGACTCGCTTGTGGGTTTCTTTAGGCTTTTCCGTTTCTGTCAAAAGTTGCTTCGTAGTATGGAATAGGAGAATGTACACCTTCTACGGATAAATGAAATTTTTCTTTATTTAACAATTGTCTACTTGCATGCATATCATTCATTCGCATATTTAATTTCCCCTCCTTCACTCTTAATAAATAAGATAATAAAAAGGAAGGATTAACTGACACGTCTTCCAAATCAGAAGAATGGAGAGAAAGCCACTCCTAATTAAGTTTTCCCCAATGGTTGACCCGCCACAGGAGGACAATAAGCCTCGAACGTTGGTCCTCAAAAATAAGGAAGAGGGGGCAAGGACACCAGTGCGACTATTTATGCCACGTCCTTTCCCCTACGAGTCAAATAAAGTTGTTCCATGGAGATATGAGGAATCTTCACCAATAAAGGAGGATATCTCGAATATAGCCGGCATTGGGGCATGACTAGAAGTGGAAGAGTCTACTCCCCCAAGGACTCACAAGAAGACGTCCCCAAGAATAAAGGAAAAAAATAAAAAGTCCGAAGAAAAAGAAAAAAAAGAATCCAAGGAGGAGACCGAGGAATTACTCCAGTTTATAAGGCAAAATGAGTATTCCATTATAGACCAACTCAATCATACACCTGCAAAGATAACCCTATTATCTCTAATGATGAGCTCAGAACCACATAGAAACGCCCTGATGAAGGTCTTGAGCGAAGCGCATCTACCTCGCACCATATCCCAAGAAAAGGTTGAGAGGATCATCGATCACATTATGGCAAGCGATCACCTCACCTTCACAGAGGAAGAACTCCCCCTTGAGGGATCAAACCACAACAAGCCCTTGCACATTTCCATCAAGTGCAAGGAATACCTCATTGCCAAAGTTCTTGCGTATAACGGGTCATCCTTAAACGTGATGCGCAAGTGCACACTTGACAAGTTGACTATCCAAGGAACCCGTCTGCGCCCAAGCCGCAATATCGTTCGAGCCTTCGACGGATCAAAATGAGAAGTAGTGGGAGAAGTTAATTTGCCAATCCAAGTTGGACCCACTATCTTCAACATCGACTTCCATGTAATGGATATTACTCCGACATACAGTTGTCTCCTCGGCAGACCTTGGATTCATGACGCTAAGGCGGTACCTTCAATGCTCCACCAGAAAGTCAAGTTTATAGTGGATGACAAGCTGGTCACGATCCAAGCAGAAGACGATATCCTGATCAATGGACCGTCTACCCAACATTATGTGGATGCGGCTGAAGAAGCCTTTGAAACATCTTTTCAAGTGCTCGAAATTTCAAAGGTAGCCCGCATGATGATGAAGCATGGTTACTATCCTGGCCAAGGACTAGGGGCAGATTCCCAAGGCATAAGGGATCCCGCCGAATTCAAAGATAATCCTTACAAGTGTGGCCTAGGATATGACCCTACAAAGGGCCAAACAGAAGGAAGAAAAGGGAAGTCTCCCCTTCGCACACTCAAGCAAATATTCTGAAGTGGAGGGATGCAAGCGTCAAGAGCTACCCTAGTCATTAGGAGATCTTTTTCTTCACTTAAGGGATGTAAACCCAATGATTGTTAGAGATTATCCCCCGGGGCTAGCCCGACCCCCGGGCATTTTAGGGCACATATTCCCTTATTAATTAATAAAGAATACACTTCTTACTATCTGCTTCTCTTCTTGTTATTTCATGACTAGAGCCCGCAATAACCTTGTCTAAGTGAACAAAAAACAAAAAAGAAAGAAGAATAAAAAGCGCATCCAAATAATCAAAACTTGTCATTGCCATTACAGTCAAGCTAGTTGATTAGAAGCACAAAATAAGGCTTTACCTCACCATAAAGAAAGTCGTGCTTTGCCAATATTGTGAAAAAATAACAAAAAAGAAAAATCCCATAGAAGCCAAAGGCCAAAAGAAAAAAGGGCAAAATACCTGGTAGGCAACCCACTAAGGGGGTTACGCAAAAGATAGGGTCAACCCGGTAGGACACCCGAACAAAAATAAAGGGTAGTCTAGGCAAAAGTTAGGGTTACAAAATAAGGTCCGCTAGGATTCCCTAAACAAAAACAAAAAGAAGGAACCTAGACAAAAGATAGGTGTCGCCGCCGTCAAAATGAGGCGATTGGAGCGACGCGATGGTTCTGACTTTCCACTTTTCGCGTTTTTATTGGTGTGGTTACAACGCCTTTAGGTTGTCTGCTAACCGGGCTGAACCTAGGGGTGAGGTTTTCGAAAAGGCGCTCTTGGATTGTCCGATAACCGGGCTAACCCAAGAACTAATTTTGAAGGGTTCTTATGGAGTCGCCACCGATGTTTTTATCGAAAACATCGGAAAAGGAGTGAAAAGGCGTTGGTTTTCGAAAAACCAACTTTGGTCATTAGAACCAGAGTTGGGTAAGGGAGTTAGTTACGTGTAAGGGAAGTGTTAGTTCCCTTACGACGTCCCTTTCGGGTTCCCCATGATAGGCTAGCTATTGTAAATAAGTAAACCGGTGAAAACACGCTTTTACCCTTTATTTTCGGAATTTAAAGTTACGACTACATGACCCTAATATCTATTGCGCAATTTATAGATAAAGCAGTAAAGAGAGAGAGAGAGAGAGTGTAGAAACCTCCGAGGCAAGCTTTGTATTAATCTTTTGAAAATTAGGGTGCTTTTTGGCAGCCCTTCACTCTCTACAGTGCCGGAAACCTCTCAAAAACACTATAAAAACTCTTAGAAAACTCCGGAAATGCTTCAGAGAGGTTCTAGGAAGAGAATTTTATGAAGTGACAAGAGAGAGAATGGAAGAACTGTGTGAAATGAGGAGAATGGCACGACTATTAATAGGGATTCGCGCCTGTCAGGTCGAGACGGCCGTCTCGCCTTGCAGTAATGATGAGACGGCTGTCTCGCCAAATGAGACGGCCGTCTCGCCATTCGCAAGTGGCGAGACGGCGGTCTCGCCACTTTTGCAAGGCGAGACGGTAGTCCCGAATACGAGATGGCGGTCTCGACCCAAAAAGGCGAGAATCCTTATTTACATGCAGAAAATCCCTCCTATCCTAATATGGGGACTAATAGTCTCTCCTAATGGCTTCTTAGGCTTCATCCATCTTTAAAAAGGAGGTCTTCTGGTCTTTATTATGAGACGGGGCAAGATTTGGGGTCTACAATGAGTTAGTCCAGTACATAAGACAAAGTGAGTACTCCATCATCGATCAACTCAATCACACTCCTGCAAAGATAACTTTGTTATCACTTATAATGAGTTTGGAGCCGCATCGAAACGCACTGTTAAAGGTTTTGAATGAATCATTCATTCCGCATGCAATATCCCAAGACAAGTTTGAAGGAATCATTGGTAACATTACAACCAATGATCATCTTACCTTTACAAATGAAGAACTCCCTTAAGAAGGGTCAAATCACAACAAGCCCTTGCATATTTCGGTCAAATGCAAGGAATATCTCATTTCCAAAGTTCTTGTGGATAATGGGTCATCCTTAAACGTTATGCCTAAATGCACACTTGACAAGATAACAGTGCAAGGAACCCACATGCGCCCGAGTAACACAATTATTCGAGCCTTTGATGGATCAAGACGTGAAGTAGTAGGAGAGATTAGTCTACCAATCCAAATTGGCCCTACTATTTTTAACATAGACTTCCACGTGATGGATATCACTCCAGCATATAGTTGTCTCCTTGGTAGAACTTGGATTCATAGTGCTAAGGCAATACCTTCAACGCTCCACCAGAAAGTCAAGTTTGTGACAAATGATAAACTCATCATGGTTCAAGTTAAAGAAGACATTTTAATTAGAAAACCGTCTGTCCAACCATATGTGGATGCAGCTGAAGAGGCTCTTGAAACATCTTTTCAAGCGCTCGAAATTCCCAACATAGAAAGACTTCCTAGTAATACAAAAGTGGCCCATATGATGAAAAGATATGGATATCGCCCAGGATAGGGGCTCGGAAAGAATGCTCAAGGAATAAAAGAGCCACCAGATTTCAAAGATAATCCTTTAAAGTATGGTTTAGGGTACAACCCTACAAAAGATCAAACTATACGGAAAACAAGGAAGTCTTACCCCTCAAAGACGATATTTCGAAAAGGAGGTGTATTAGCGCAAAGGGTAGTGTTAGTCATTAGGTGTCCTTCTTCCAATTCTAAGGGATGTAAACCTAATGACTATTAGAGATCACTCCTCGGGGTAGGCCCGACCCCCGAGCATCTATAGGGCACACATTTCCCCGAAAATACAAAAGAATGCTATTCTTACTATCGTCTTCTTTTCTTGCTAAATATGTCTATACCCCATTTTAAATAAACAATGTTTAGATAGACATTTTGTTCCAAATGCGTCAGAACAATCAAAGCGTCACAAAGCAAAGTCAAATATGATTGATTAACTAGAAACACGAATAAGATCTATCTCGATAGAACCAAGTTTCGACAATGTTGTGCAAAAAAAAAATATATATAGATATATATAATAAAAGAGCTCGTCATGGCCAAAGGCCAAGACAAGAAAATAAAAGGGCAAAATACCCGGCGCTAAACCCACAAAGGGGGCTGCACAAAAGTTAGGGTGAACCCGGCAGGAAACCCGAACTATAATAAAGGGTAGCCTGGGCAAAAGTTAGGGTTACGAAAAGTCCGCTAGGTATTCCTAAAAATAATACAAAAAGAAAACCTAGACAAAAGTTAGGACATAGCACAACATCCTGGACTGAAAGCCTGAAAGGGCGGGCTAGGAAAGTTAATTAATCACAAAAAGGTGCCATAAAGCAATAAATAAAGACGCCACATCATAAGAACAAAATGTTTGTCTAAACTAGCCTAAACACCGACCCACCTTGGCTAGTCATTCTTACAGAAAACTTTATAAAAAATATATCCCTCTAAAACACAAGCCCTTGTTATAAATCCTTTTCTTTCTCTTCTCTTGACCATTTCACTATAAAGCATTCAAGTAATAAAGGGGAAATGTGGAAACATAGTGATCAATAGGAAGGTTGAAATCCCTAAGGAAAGGAAGGGGGGCATTGATATGGCAGTTGCCCTACGCATAAAAGATTGCTCTTCGGCTATAACAAGAAAAGTCTGATATGGCAAATAAGTACAGTTAAGCTTGTTGATCAAGAAACATGATGACAAAAAGGTACTACACCAAGAATGCGCCCGAAGTCAAAGCACATCAGTTAAAACTTTCCAAATATTAATTGAAATAGATCATAGGACGCATATCATGAAACATTACATGCATTAAAACATCAATGAATGGAGTCCTATCTTCCTTCTCATAAAAAAACATGAAAACCAACTAGAAAAGCTCGAGACAGCCGTCCCAAGGGTCGAGACAGCCGTTCCAAACAGCAAAATTCAAGTGGGACGCCCGTCCCACATTTGAGACGCCCATCTCAGGGCAAAAATTTGAGTGAGACGGCCGTCCCACTTCCCAGACGGTTGTCCCAAGGTAAAAAATTTTGAGTGAGACGGTCGTCCCAACCGCAGACGGCCGTCTCGACCTTCCTGACTTCCCCTATAAATTCTAGGCGCGGATCCTTGCATTTGCACCCCATTCCAAGCCTTCCATCTTGCTTCTCCTCCCTTTCTACACGTTTTTAGCATTCTTGAGTGAGTAAGGCACAAAATGGAGCGTGGAGAGGCTTCATCTAGGAGAAAACACACCCAGACCTCCACTAGAGGAACTCCCGTCACCAACGCCCTGCTGGCAGAATCACATCAACAGAGGTTGGCAAATATCCAACAATATTCCTGGCATCCCATGCTATGTCTGGATTTTGAAATCCTAACTACATTCGGCTGGGATCAAGATGTTAGACGGTTCATCCAAAACATAGGATGGGATTTTCTGCTTCGTGAGCCACCCTCTCGAATCCATCGTACTGCCACGCTGGAGTTCCTTGCCTCTGTCAATCTGGTGGAGATGTCGTTCATGACCCCTGGAGTGCCACCTACTCAAGTTGTTTCCTATTGGATGGATGGGGCATACCGGACCACTTTTCTAGATGACTTTACTGTCGTAATGGGTTTCTGCCAATGAACGGATACGAGAACGCCAGAATATAAGTCTGCATACTGTGAGAAACCAACTACTCTCACTACCACCAGCATGTGGAAAGAAATCACCAGAGCACATACCCTACCGTCACATCTGAAGGGTGCAGTTTTTTCTCCTCCGCTCAGCATATGCCACAAATTGCTAGCCGGGACCACACATAGTCGGAAGGAGAGCCAAGGAAAGGTAATGCTGGCTGATCTTTTTATTGTCTATTGTATGCATCAAGGGCATCGATGCAACCCAGGGTATGCCTTCCTGAAAGCCATAAAGAATTCTAGAACTCGTGGCTCAACAGGAGCTATCATGGTGGCTCCCTTTCTCACCCCTTTAGCTGAATATTGGGGATGTACTGACGGAGAAGACATTCCAGCTAGCCTCCAACCAGAACCGATTAATGGGAGAACACTGGTCCACATGAACATCCTTAGTCGACAAGGATCAGGGTTTATTTTAAACCCCATAATCTCAATTTCACTAGATATGCGTGATTTCGACGCACCACAGGATATCCCTACGACTTCGGAGTCCCAGCTGTAATCATATGATCCAGACTTCACCGACTTATACCGACGTATGGATGACGAGCACGCCTACATGGAAGGGCAATTCTAGTTCATGCGACAGCAGTTCAGTCAACTGACCATGAGGCAAGAAAGGACGGACCGCAAAATAGAAAATTTGGTCCAGACTTAGGCAAGGTTCCAGCGCCGCATGCTCTGCCGCATCCCTTCGCCAGCTCCATCCTCCCACTCCAGCCCAGAAGCAGATGATTAGGATGTTTTTAGATATTTTCTATTAGTCTAAGAATGCTTGAATGTATCACCCGAAAAAAAAGAAAAAGGGGTAGTAATAAATAAAAGTTGTTATTTCTGTTTACATTCCAAAAGCCCACGTGTACAAAAAATTATTATAAAATAAAAAGGCACACGTGATATATCAAAAAGCCATATTTCAAATAACTCGCGAAAAAAATCAAAATCGCGAAAGAAAAGGCGAAATCAAAACCATTTTAGCAGAATAAAGAGCTTTAAGGAAACTAGCTCTAACCTTCTACCCCAATAAACGAAGCTACACTAGAAAAAGGCCAAGGAAAAGGCTCAATGATCCCCAAATGGATCCTTGCTTACTCCAAAGGCAAAACAAAAATTACTCCATGACTCAGCATCACCACATGAGTCGTCAAACATAGTCATTCGAAGCTCCAACCACCATCCTTCCATCCAAGAAAAAGGAAGCCATCAACATAGAAAAGCCAACAGAAAGACTTGATCATCCTCAAATGGATCTTTGCCTAATCCAGAGGCAAAACAAAAAGATTACCTCACGACTCAACTTCATCACCATCACCACATGAGTCATCGAGCACATTCATCCAGAATCTCTGCTATTTCAAAAGGAGAATAAAAATCAACCAAAGAAGATATAGAGTCAAAATCTCCATATCCCCAGGGGTTCAACAAAAAGAAAGAAAATAAAAACTTTTCATTCCCCAATAGAGGCCACGAAAAAAGGCCGAATAAAATTCTCCAAGTAGAGTATCTCAGAAAAATCTACAAAAGCAAGGAAAACAAGAAAATTCCCATCCTCCAGTTCAATAAAGAGCTTCACAAAGTCAGGAGCCAAGACTCTGTCATAAAAACCAAATCAAAGTTGGATCCCCAGGAAGCCAACAAACTCCTTGGTGAATCACCAAAAAAGAGAAGAAGAAGAAAACCTCTTCATCTGCAGCACATAATAAAAAAGCATGCGTGCATAAAAGAAATTAAAAAAGGCGCGCGCATTTAAGATAGCCAAATATCAAAATCGCAAAAAAAGAGATAAAACCGCGATAAAAAGGTAAAAACCAATTCCCCAGCGGAATAAGAGCATAGGCAAAGCCAGCTTAAAATAGCAGCATCCAATAAGGAGTCAAAAACTCCATTCCTCCCTAAGGGGCAAGTCAAAATAGATTCCTGGAAAGCAATCAAATCCCCGGTGGATCATCAAAAAGAAAAAACTATCCCTAGTGAGCCTATCAGCAAAGGCAAAACTACAAATTTATATCCTCAGGGAGTTAATTGTCTATAACGCCCAATATGGATATCCCCAGTGGAATGCAAAGCCTTCACTTCCAATGAAGCCTCTGCCTACTCAGAGGCAAGCAAAGAGCCAATATCCCCAAAAAACGGGAAATCAACCTATGCAAGAGGCAAAATAAGCCCAAAGCATAAAGCCTCCATCAGTAAAGCATCAGCCTACATAAAGAGGCACAATCAACAAAAGTAAAAAATCCCCAATGGACTCCTGCCCAAATAAGAGGCAACAAACAAAGAATTCCCAGCAAGACCGGATGGCTAAACAGAAAAGCCAAGAACAAAGAATCCCCAGCAAGACCGGATGGCTAAAATAGAAAAGCCAAAAACAAGAAATCCCCAACAAAACCGAATGACAAAAAGAGAAAGTCAAAAAGAAAAAATCAATCACTCCCCATGGAATGGGCGCATGATAAGAGACAGTAAGCCGCCAACACATCTCCAAAAACCAGATGAGGGTTTGCACTCATCAAAAGATTGAATGCCAAAAAAGAGCATCTCAAGAGCCTTATAGAATAGGGTTCGTACCAGATGAGGGTAGATACTCATCAGAATCTAGCAAAATGCAGATTCATACCAGGTGGGGGTAGGTACCCACAAGAGCCTTATAAAATAGGGTTCGTACCAGATGAGGGTAGGTACTCATCAGAATCTAGCAAAATGCAGATTCATACCAGGTGGGGGTAGGTACCCACAAGAGCCTTATAGAATAGGGTTCGTACCGGGTGGGGATAGGTACCCACAAGAGCCTTATAGAATAGGGTTCATACCAGATGAGGGTAGGTACTCATCAGAATCTAGCAAAATGCATATTCATACCAGGTGGGGGTAGGTACCCACAAGAGCCTTATAGAATAGGGTTCGTACGGGGTGGGGGTAGGTACCCACAAGAGCCTTATAGAATAGGGTTCGTACTAGGTGGGGGTAGGTACCCACAAGAGCCTCATAGAATAGGGTTCGTACCGGATGAGTGTAGGTACTCATCATAATCTAGCAAAATGCAGATTCATACCAGGTGGGGGTAGGTACCCACAAGAGCCTTATATAATAGGGTTCGTACCGGATGAGGGTAGGTACTCATCAGAATCTAGCAAAAGTAGATTCATACCTGGTGGGGGTAAGTACCCACAAGAGTCCAACGAAATGCAGACTCGTACCCGGTGAGGGTAAGTACTCACCAGAGCCTTATAAAAGAAGGTTCAAACCAGATAGGGGTTGGTACCTATCAAAAGTATTTATCATCCGGAGGATCAACAAACTTCAGCAAAGGAGCATCCGAAAGATGATCGGGCAAAAAGGGTTAACTCCTTCACCTACCAACTAACTTTATGGGCACATTAGGCCAACAGTTAGTCAGGCAGGTGAAGGGGGGGGCAGCTGTGGACCCCTAATTTTGCCCATCCACTCAATAAAGGCTAAGAAGACTTTCTATCTGAATATAAAGCTTTGGTGGACGTCTATCGGCATCAATCGACTTCCGAATAAAGAAAGGAAAGCTTCCTGGGAGTCCCAGAACACAAAATATGGCCAAAACAGTCGAGACAGTCGTCCCAGAAGTCGGGACAGCCGTCCCAGTCAGTCCAGACGGCTGTCCCACATGCCAGACGGTCGTCTAAACCATTTTTGACACTTGCAACGGCCGTCCCATATCCCAGACGGCCGTCCCGACCTCTGTAGATGGCCATCCCTGTTTTTTGCACCCCAAATGGTCGTCCCGAGCTGCCAGGCTAAAAAAACTATAAATAGGGGCTCATTTGAACGTTTTTACAGACTCCAGACACTTTTCTTCTCTCCCTCTTTCGAATGAACTCTCTGATTACCTAATAAGGTAACAATCGGTTAAGGAAGTTTCTTCCGACATTCGATTCTTCTTAGAATTACAGTAGAGTCGGTCCTGTAATCGGGGAGGAGAGTCTTTGTAGAGCGGGGGATTGCCAAAACGCATCCTCATAGTTAAAGATTTGCAATAAAAAGCTTGCTACGGAGGTTCTTTTCACTTCTCTTCTCTTTTATTGCTTTATGTATGCAATAGAAAATAAAATCATGTAGATAGCCATTTTTAAAATATTGAACAATAAAATAGGGTAATAGCGTAATTTCTCTTAATCTTTACTTTATGAATTAATCCATCATAGGGAACCCAAAAGGGGCGTCGTGGGGTGCTAACACCTTCCCCACGCGTAACTAACTTCCTTACCTAACTCTGGTTATAATGGCCATCAAAAGAGGCGATTGGAGCAACGCGATGGTTTTGAATGACTCGCGTTTTTTAAAAGAAGTGGTTCAACGCCTTTAGGTTGTCTGATAACCAGGTTGGACCTAAAGGCGAGGTTTTCGAAAAGGTTCGAGGAGTCACTGTCACCATCGTCCGTTCCGACGTCTAGGCACATCTCGAAAGTTTATGCGAGCGGTCGCAAAAAGATGGTTTAGACTTGCGTTTATTTAAAAATGTGATCATTGCTCCCGAGGTGCTCAACAACTGAACTATCCTCTAATAAAACCAAGGTTTTCGCAAAAAGGTTCTTATGGAGTCGCCACCAATGTTTTGACTATAAACATTGGAAAAGGATAAAAAGGCGTTGATTTTAAGAAAAACCAAACTTGGCCATTATAACCAGAGTTAGGTAAGGGAGTTAGTTACGCGTGGGGAAGGTGTTAGCACCCCCACGACGCCCCTTTTGGGTTCCTATGACAGATTAATTCATAAAGTAAAGATTAAGAGAAATTATGATTCTATTTTCTATTGCATACATAAAGCAGTAAATAAAGCAATAAAAGAGAAGAGAAGTGAAAAGAACCTCCGTAGCAAGCTTTTTATTAAAAATCTTCAACTGTGAGGGTGTGTTTTGGCATTCCCCCGCACTACAAAGACTCTCCTCCCCGAATATAGGACTGACACTACAAAAACTTTAAGAACAATCGAATGTCGGAAGAAACTTCCTTAACCGATTGTTACCTTATAGGCAATCGGAGAGATCATTCAAAAGAGGGAGAGAAGAGAGGAGTGAGGTGTGTGAAAAAACGTCATCTCAGGTCCCTATTTATAGTTTTTTCAGCCAGCCAGCTCAGGACGGCCGTCTGCAAAGCTTGGGACGGCTGTCTACAAAGCTTGGGACGGCCGTCTTGGATGGTTTTTTTGGGTGAGACGCACGTCTCACATCTGGGACGTGCGTCTGGCCTGTTTGGGACGGTTGTCCTGGTTTCTGGAACGGCTGTCTCGAGTGTTTTGGCCAAATTTTGTGTTCTGGGACTCCACAAAATCTTTCCTTTCTTCAGACGGAAGCCGGTTGATACCGATGGACGTCCACCGAAGCTTTACCCACCTTTAGAGAGAAAGTCTTCTGGTCTTTATTTGAGAGGTCGGGTAAAATTAGGGGTCTACAGTCGCCATCAGTGTTTTAACCTTAAACACTGAAAAAGGTGAAAAAAAGAAGGCAATGGTTTTAGAAAGAACCAACTTTGGCCATTATAACCAGAGTCGGGTAAGGCAGTTAGTTACGTGTGGGGAAGTGTGGCCGCCATCAGAAGAGGCGGTCAGAGCGACGCAATGGTTTTGAAATGACTCGCTTTTTTTGAAAGAAATGGTTCAACACCTTTAGACTGTCCGATAACCAGGCTGGACCAAAAGGTGAGGTTTTCGAAAAGGTTCGAGGAGTCGCCATCATTGTTTTAACCTTAAACACTGAAAAAGGTAAAGAAAAAGAAGAAGGTAGTGGTTTTAGAAAAAACCAACTTTGGCCATTACAACCAGAGTCGGGTAAGGGAGTTAGTTACGTGTGGGGAAGGTGTTAGTGTCGCCGCTGTCAAAAAGATGGCGGTCAGAGCGACGCGATGGTTTCGACCCTTTTTGATTTTCGCGTTTTTTATGGGTGGTTACAACGCCTTTAGGTTGTCCGATAACCGGGCTAACCTAGGGGCGAGGTTTTCGAAAGGTCGTCCTTGGGTTGTCCGATAACCGGGCTAACCCAAGGACTAGTTTTGAGGGGTTCTGTGGAGTCGCCACCGATGTTTTTACCGGAAACATCGGAAAAGGGGTTTTAAAAGGCGTTGGTTTTCAAAAACCAACTTTGGTCGTTAGAACCAGAGTTGGGTAAGGGAGTTAGTTACGTGTAAAGGGAGTATTAGTCCCTTTACGACGCACCTTTCAGGTTCCCTATGACAGGCCGGCTATAAAAAATATTTAAACCGATGGAAATTACGCTTTTGCCCTTTTTATTTTGCAGAATTTAAAATTATGACTACATGGCCCTAATCTATTGCATAACTTAAAATTAAAGCAGTAAAAGATAGAGAGGGAGAATTTAAACCTCCGAAGCAAGCTTTTTATTTTATTTATTTAAAAGAATGGGTGCTTTTTGGTAGCCCTTCACTCTACACGATGCTGGAAACTCTTCTAGACGCCGAAAAACGCTCACACAAGCACTCAGAAGCTCCGGAAATGCGTCGGAGGGATTCTAGAGAGAAGTTTTTAGAGAGAAGGGAGAGCTAAAGCTTGTGGTGTGTGGAAATGAGGTGGGGAGAGCCCTTATTTATAGGTTTTCGCGCCTGACAGTGGTGAGACCGCCGTTCTCGTCTGACAGGGTTGAGACCGACGTCTCGCCAAACGAGACCGCCGTCTCGTCACGCCAAAGTGGCGAGACCGCTATCTCGCCAAACGAGACCGCCGCTTGTCATTCGTAGGTGGCGAGACCGCCATCTCGCCAAACGATACGGCGGTCTCGCCATTTGCATGAGGCGAGACGGCAGTCTCGATTTCGAGACGGCGGCCTCGTCCCAAAAAGGCGAGAAAACTTATTTTTTTGTCCAGAAAATCCCTCCTATCCTAGTATGGGGCCTAATAGTCTCTCCTAGTGGCTTGTTAGGCTTCGTCCATCTTCGAATAAGAGGTCTTCTGCTCTTTATTTGGAGGCCGGGCAAGATTTGGGGTCTACAGTTGCCCCCCCTTTACCTGACTAGTCAGTTGTTGGCCTGTTGTGCCAGACAGATTGACAGGAAGGTAAAGGAGTTGACCCACTTGCCCGGTCACCCTTCAGATGTCCCGTCTTGTGGCGGTTGATCTTCTGGGGAAAATTTGGTGCTCGTGCACTTCCAGGATACTACTTCTGACGTAGCCGATCCCTTTGCTTAACACGTGGTAAAACCTCAGGATACTCCTTTTGACGGTAGTCGATCCTTCGGTTGATGGGTATAAACCCCCCATCAGGCTGGTAGTTGCAGTCCGTTGTGTGGGACTGGATGGGTATGAACCCCCCATCAGGGTGGTAGTTGCAGTCCGTTGTGTGGGACTGGATGGGTATGAACCCCCCATCAGGGTGGTAGTGGCGGCTTACTGTTCTGGTGGCCCATGCGCCGGTCAGGCACTCCTTGTGTGGTGGTTGATAGGTTTAAACCCCCTATCAGGCTGGTACAGTCCACTGCATAGGACTGGTGGTAGTGGCGGCTTACTGCTCGGGTAGCTCATGCGCCAGTCAGACACTCCTTGGGGAGTGATTTCCGTGTTGGTAGATGCTCTTGGACCTCTTTGAATGGTGATCCGGGTCGTACCGGGGATTTTGTAGGTGCTCATCCAACTTGCTTGTTTGCTGGGGTTTCCTTGTTTTTGACTTTTGGTGGGGACTATCCGACTCTTGCTGGCTGGTCGGATGAGTCTTGTTTTCTGTTCAACTCTGATTTGGTAGTCGAAATTTTGTTGGTTTAGGTGATGACTTGTCTTAATCCTCCTTTTTTCTCGCGGTTTTATTTCTTTTTTCTCGCGATTTAGGATGTTGGTTTTTCTTATTGAGCGTATGCCTTTTTCCTTTTTAAGCTTTTTTGTTATGCTGGCTTTTTCCTTTCCCTTTGTTGAGCCCTTGATGGTTTGGACTCTTTTGACTGTTGATGATGATGGGCTCTTGAAACCTTTATTCTCCGTTAGGGAGTGTGGAGAAGGCTTTGGGTGAGTGTGCGATGTTGAGCCATGATAATTTTTGTGTTGCCTTCATGGATCTTTTTGGAGATGACTGGAGCCTTTGATTTCTAAAAGCTCCTATTTTGATGGGTCGCCTGATTGACGACTAACTCTGCTTTCTCGGGGGAATTATTTGGAGAATTGGTATTGATGATCCTGTTTTCAATCACAACCATGGAGCTAATCTCCTTATATGTATGAATGATTTTCATTCTGAAGTAATTTCTGACAAAGTCATTTTGTGCGACTACTTGTGTGTGGATGCTATTGATGCAAGTTGTTTTAGTTTGAGAGCTTTTTTAGAAAGTGACTGGTACTTTCTTCCCCTTTTTTTTTGTTTATTCTTTTGTACTTTTTGTTTGAACCCTATCTTTTGCCTAGACCGCCCTTTGTGGGTTTTTGATCTAGCGGGTTTTGATTTTCTTGCCTGAGGTATTTTGGTGGGCTTCTTTTTTTATATGAAAGCCTTATCTTTTGCCTAGACCACCCTTTGCGGGTTTTTGATCTACCAGGCTGCCTTGTACTTTTTGCTTGACCCGGTGTCATTTGTCTCATTTTTATGCTTTCTTGAATTTCTTGTTTTATGCATGCTCATATTTCATTAATACAGAGGCATTCACACAAATAGGTAACAGAGAAGAAAAGACAATTTTTTTTATATAAATAGAGGGTTTATTTTTTTACATGGGGGTTTACAAGAGAATTTGTAAGCAAGGCTGGCCAAGGTTGGCTGAACTGTATGAGGGTGCCACAACCATGTCTGTGATCTCTGTTTCCCCATTTTTCCCGGTTACTTCAATTGAGATGCTCAGACCCGGAGTGAAGACTATGCAAAGTCTGCTTGCTTTTGTGAAGGTATTACCTTAGTCGCCTTTGCGATTTTCGGCTAAGGTAATCATTGCTCTCTTTTGTGTTTTTTTTTTTTTTCTTTTCTCTTTTTTTTTGAACCTCTAATTTTTGCCTAGGACGTGTCCTAGCGAGGAATATAGACCCTATCTTTTGCCCAGGACGCTCTCTGCGAGTTTTCATCCTGACGGGTCGTGAGCAATGTCTTTAGGCGTAATATTTTTTCACAGCATCCGAGTTGATGGGGTATCAGAGTTCTTCTCCATCCATATTGGTGAGGATGAGGGCTCCTCCTGAGAAGGCTCGCTTGACCACAAAGGGTCCTTCGTAGTTGGCGGCCCATTTCCCAATTTTGTTTTTCTAGGCTGGGAGTAGTTTCTTTACCACTAGATCTCCTTCTTGGAAGGTGCGGGGATTGACCTTCTTGTCGTAGGATTTCTTGATCTTCCTTTGATAAGCTTGCCCCTGACATATGGCGTCCAACCGTTTTTCTTTGATTAAGTTCAACTGATCATACCGGTTTTGGACCCATTCGGCTTCTGTCAACTTTGCTTCCATGACAACTCGTAGGGAGGGTATTTCGACCTCTACTGGTAGTACGACTTCCATACCGTATACGAGGGAAAACGGGGTAGCTCCTCTAGAGGTCCGTACTGATGTTCGGTAGCCATGTAAGGCAAAGGGAAGCATTTCATGCCAATCTTTGTAGGTCACAACCATTTTCTGGATGATTTTATTGATATTTTTATTGGCTGCCTCCACTGCACCATTCATCTTTGGTCAGTACGGATAGGAATTGTGATGTTGTATTTTGAAGTCTTGACATAATTCCTCCATCATTTTATTATTGAGATTGGTCCCATTATCAGTAATGAGTTTATGAGGGATGTCGTACCGACATATAATGTTTTTCTTGATGAAGGTGGTCACCACTTTCCGAGTTACATGAGCGTACGATGCCGCCTCAACCCACTTGGTGAAATAGTCGATTGCTACCAAGATGAAATTGTTGAACATTCAAGGACTTGATGTTGCACTTGATGAACATGAAGATTGTTGATTTTGATGATGATTCAAGAACTCAAAGATTTAGAGTGTTGAAGACTTGTTTTTGTAGTGTAATAACTCTGTTTTAATTAGATTGAGTCTGTAATTATAGAGTTTGAGATAGCCGGTACATAGTCTGCAACTTAGAAGCTTCAAAAAGCCCAAATATATCATCCAGGCTCGGCTTTAATCGATTATATAGGGAAATAATCGATTTAATCGATTATATAGGGAAATAATCGATTAAAACAGTGAGAAAACCATTTTCAGTATATACTCACTGTTTTAATCGATTAAAACATCAAAATAATCGATTATTAGGTCAAATAATCGATTAAAACTTCAAATAATCGATTAAAACAGAGAGGTTTTGGGTTCTATTTTTTTGGCTCTATTTTAATCGATTATAACTCCATTTAATCGATTATTTCAGTCTGTTTTGATTTTAAATTTCAAATTAACCCTATTTTCGAAAACCCAATTACCAAGAACCCTAGTTTCGAAATCCCCAATTCCTAAACCCTAATTTCCCTACTTAAACTCTCCTTTGGCACTCAGAATAGAAGAACAACATTTTCCATACAAAAGTTAAGTGCTGTGAGTGCCAGAGAACTGTTTGTTGCAAGGAAAGGGGGCTTTTGGAACCTGGTGTGGGCTAGAAGCGATAAGAATCACTAAGTGGAGTTCTTAGTGGATTGTGTGTTGTGCCGTCTCTGGGGAAAGCTGTTCTTCATCTCTTGTGGGTTTCAAGAGAGGTGTTATCTTTATCTTTATCTTGTCAATTGTAATCTGTTGTAACAACTTGTTCATAGTGACAGCGTTAATCCTCTGTTGAGTGATTAGCAACTGGACGTAAGGTCTTTTGATCCGAACCAGTATAAATCTCCTGTGTAAGATTCTCTTCTCTTCTCTATTTACATTTACACAGATTTTAATTAGTAAAATTTGGGGAAAATTTTGAAAACCTAATTTTTATTAAGAAACCAATTCACCCCCCCTCTTGGTTTTTGTCCGACCACGCGATCATTCCGCTGCGCGATTCTCAAAAGTGGTATCAGAGCTTGCTTTGATAATCATTCAAATTTTCGAAAATGGCCGAACAAAATCAAACTTTTGCCGAAGGTGCGTCTATCAACAGACCCCCACTTTTTGCGGGTCAAAATTATCCTTTTTGGAAGGTACGTATGCAAATATTTTTAGAGTCTGTTGATAGAGGCGTTTGGGACGCTATTTTAAATGGTCCTTTTATTCCTAAAGTTTTTGAAAATGGAGTAGAAGTACCAAAACAATTTTCTAGATGGTCGGATGAAGAAAATAGGAAAGCCCAATATGACGTTAGGGCTAGAAATATAATTTCATCTGCTTTAACCCTTGATGAGTTTTACAGGATATCAGTTTGTAAGAGTGCTCAAGAAATGTGGGATAAACTAAGAGTAACTTATGAAGGAACCGATGATAGTGACTCGATTTCGGAGTCAAGTGATCTGGAAATAGAAGCTAACATTTGCTTGTTGGCAAAAGACAATATATCTTCCGACTTTGAGGTTAGTGATTCCGACTCATCCTCAAGTGATGATGAAAATGATTTTGATGAATTACAAAATGCATATAATGAATTGTTTAGTGCTTTTAAGGACTTGAACAATAAATACAAAGCTATGAAAAAGAGTTTAAGTAGTTCCAAAATGGAGGTAGAGTCCTTAAAAACGAAAATTTCATGTTTAGAGGAAAAGGAAACCTTAGAAACGAAAATTGTATGCATAGATGAGAATAATGATAAGACTATAGCATGTGCATCATGTAAAGAGTATGAACATGATATTGATTTACTTAGACATTTGCTTGATAAAGCTAAAAAGGAATTAAGTGATAGTTATAAGAATAAGGATAGTGTTCAAATTAAAGAAAATTGTCATGTTCCTTTGAAAAAGCTTAAAAGTAAAAATAGAAGAGTATGGGTTGAAAAAGGAACCAAAACTTCAATAGTTAGAAATGTATCATATTCTAAAATTACATCTAATGCATGCTTTTATTGTATGAAACATGGTCATACTTCAAATAGATGTAAAATTAAGCATTTTGGAGTTCCTAAAGGAAAATATATTTGGGTTCCTATAGTTAAATGAACTATTTGTATCTTGTATTTATTCAAAGAAAATGGATCATTTAGTATGTTTTAAACAGAATGCTTAGGTAAAATCATTTTATCTTTTCTATTGCATGAAGGTTCTTCACTTAAAGATTTTGCGAATTGCCTCTAAAATCGTTTTAAACAACTAAAAACAAAGTATTTTTACAAAAGCTTTCTTAAACATGTTTTTAACTGATATAGTTTTGAAAGAACCGATTAAAATCACTTAGAATGTTCAAAGAAGTGTTTTTACAGTATTTTAATCGATACAACTTGTTTTTAATCGATTAAAACCATTTAGAACTCATTATGATCGATCAGAATACAAATATGACCGATCAGAATCAAATGTGATCGATCAGATTTTAATTATGAGCGATCAGAATTTTTTCAATCGATTAAAACACGTTTCAATCGATTAAAATCACTTAAAGGGTCAGGATGATCGATCAGAATCCAATTATAACCGATCAGAATCAGTTATGATCGATCAGAATTTAATTATGAGCGATCAAAATCTTTTCAATCGATTAAAACACGTTTCAATCGATTAAAATCACTTAAAGGGTCAGGATGATCGATCAGAATACAATTATGACCGATCAGAATCAGTTATGATCGATCAGAATTTAGTTATGACCAATCAGAACTCTTTTAATCTATTAAATCTCATTTCAATCGATTAAAACAACTTAGAAATTTTCTACACAGCGTTTTAATCGATTAAAACTTATTTTTTATCAGTTAAAATAACTTGAAAAGTTTTATTGGAAAGTTTTGCAGTATTTAAATAGATTGTTATGTCTCTAACCCCAAGGACCCAAAAGTTGTGGGGACCTAAGTTTACTATGTTCTTGTTTTGTAGGAAACTTCCAAATCAAATAAGTTTATGTGGTATCTTGATAGTGGATGCTCAAAACATATGACTGGAGATAAATCGAAATTTGTGAGTTTCAAAGCCAAAGAACAAGGATATGTGACTTATGGGGATAACAACAAAGGGAAGATTCTCGGAATTGGAAACATAGGTGGTGCAAACACATTGGAGATTAAGGATGTGCTTCTTGTTGATGGTTTAAAGCATAATCTCCTTAGCATAAGCCAATTATGTGACAAAGGATTCAAGGTAATCTTTGAAAGCAAATTTTGCACCATTCATTTGATAGATTCCGAAAATGTAACATTGAAAGGCATTAGGCATAACAACATATATTTGATTGATTTGGATTGTTTGCATGAGTCAAGTATAACATGTTTAGTTGCTAAGGAAGAGAACCCTTGGTTATGGCATAAGAGAGCGGCTCATATAAATATGCATCATTTGAACAAATTGATCTCAAAAGACTTAGTTATTGGATTGCCTAAGTTAAAATTTGAAAAAGATAGATTGTGTGATGCATGTCAAAAGGGTAAACAAGTAAAATCATCATTTAAATCAAAGAATGTTATTTTCACTTCAAAACCCCTAGAATTATTACATTTAGACTTATTTGGACCTTCTAGGATAAAAAGCTTTGGTGGAAATTATTATGGACTTGTAATTGTTGATGATTACTCTAGATATACTTGGACATTTTTCCTAACTATGAAAAGTGAAGCTTTTAAGGTCTTTAGAAAGTTTGTTAAACAAATTCAAAATGAGAAAGACCTAAGAATTAAAGTTTTAAGAAGTGACCATGGTGGTGAGTTTCAAAATGAAAAGTTTGAGAATTATTGTGAAGAAAATGGAATATTACATAACTTTTCTGCTCCTAGGACTTCCCAACAAAATGGTGTAGTTGAAAGGAAAAATAGGTCATTAGAGGAACTTGCTAGGACTATGTTAAATGAATCTAATGTTCCTAAATATTTTTGGGCTGATGCAGTTAGAACTGCTTGTTATGTTTTGAATAGAATGCTCATTAGGTCTATTATTAAATCTACTCCATATGAATTGTTTAATGGTCGATTGCTACCAAGATGAAGCGATGGCCGTTAGATGCTTTGGGTTCGATGGGTCCGATGACATCCATGCCCCACATAGAAAATGGCCATGGTGTAGCCAGGTTACTGAGAGGTGTGGGCGGCACATGAATACTATCGGCGTATACTTGGCACTTATGACACTTCTTGGAATATTGGTGACAATCAGCTTCCATTGTGGACCAAAAATACCCTGCCCTAAGGATTTTCTTTGCCATGACATGCCCGGGTGCGTGGGTTCCAAAGGTCCCTTTGTGGATTTCTCTTATCAAGGTTCAGGCTTCTTCTTGGTCCACACACCTCAAAAGAGTGGAGTCGGGGCTCTTTTTGTAGAGGGTTCCTTCAATCAACGTGAACCCTGTGGCCCTCTTACGAATGATTCGCTTATCATTGTCGGTGGTTCCCTCGGGATATTCGCCCCTAATGAGATATTGTTTGATATCATGATACCAGGGGTTTTGGTCGCGCTCGCCATTTACTGCCATGCAGAAAGCTTGTTTATCATGCAGCTTGACTTGAATAATTGGCATCTCATGTTCTTGATCCAGGGCAAACATGGATGATGGGGTGGCAAGGGCGTCTGCAATTTGATTGTCTTCCCTAGGGATGTATTGGAAGGTGACACTTTCCATTCTTGAGACCAGCTCTCGGATGTGCTCTAGGTATGGGATTAACTTTGAGTTTCGGGTTTCCCATTCACCTTTAAGTTGGTAGATGACAAGGGATGAATCACCGAATATTTTGAGCTTAGTAACCCCATGGTCTAAAGCCGCTTGGATTCCTAGCGCACATGCTTCGTATTCGGCCATGTTGTTGGTGCAATCGAAATTAAGCCTGGCCGTTACAGGAATGTGTTTCTTTTCGGGGGATATCAAAATAGATCTTATCCCGTGTCCAAGCATGTTTAAGGCCCCGTCGAAGAACATGGTCCATGCCTCTTCTTTGGTCTCTTCGTGTTGGATGTGCATAATATGCTCATCAGGAAAGTCGTCTTGTAAGGACTGATATTCATTTGTTGATCCGTGGGCTAGATAATCTGCCAGGGGACTGCCCTTAATTGCTTTCTGGGTGACATGAATGATGTCAAATTCTGAGAGGAGAACCTGCCACCTAGCTATTCTTCCAGTTAAAATGGGCTTCTCGAAGAGGTATTTGATTGGGTCCATTTTGGAAACCAACCATGTTGTATGTCGAGCCATGTACTGTCTGAGACGTTGAGTGACCCACACCAATGCGCAACATGTTTTTTCGAATGGTGTATAACGGGTTTCATAATCTGAGAATTTCTTACTGAGATAGTAAATGGCTCGTTCCTTTTTTCCGGTTTCATCATGTTGGCCGAGCACACATCCCATGGACTCTTCGAGTATTGATAGATATAAGATTAGGAGTCTCCCTTCAACGGGTGATACCAACACTGGTGGATTGGTTAAACAAGTTTTGATTTTATCGAACGCTTGTTGGCATTCTTCGTTCCACACCGTTGGCTGATTTTTGCGCAACAGTTTAAAGATGGGTATACATTTATCTGTCAACCGTGCGATGAAACGGGCAATGTAGTTGATCCGGCCTAGGAAACCTCTGACCTCCTTTTCTGTGCTTGGTGCAGGCATTTCCAGAATTGCCTTTGTTTTGTCGGGGTCCACCTCAATTCCTCTTTTGCTGACAATGAACCCTAGGAGTTTTCCTGATCGTACTCCGAAAGTACATTTTGCCGGGTTCAGTTTAAGCTGATACTTTCGGAGTCGGTCAAAGAGCTTTTTGAGATATTGAATGTGGTCCATTTCATTTCTGGACTTGGCAATCATGTCATCCACATATACTTCTATTTCCTTGTGGATCATGTCATGGAATAGTGTGACCATAGCCCTTTGATAAGTAGCCCCTGCATTCTTGAGTCCAAACGACATTACACGATAGCAAAAGGTGCCCCATGGTGTGATAAAAGAGGTTTTTTCTCTATCCTCAACGGCCAACTTGATTTGGTTGTACCCCGCATACCCGTCCATGAAGGAATATAGCGTGTTGGTAGAGGTATGGTCTACCAGCGTGTCTATATGTGGTAGGGGAAAGTCGTCCTTTGGACTTGCTCGATTGAGGTCCCTATAATCCACGCAGACCCTGACCTTCCCAGTCTTTTTAATGACGGGTACTATGTTGGCCAACCATTCTGGGTATTTGGATACTACCAGGAAATTTGCGTCTAACTGCCTTTGTACCTCGTCCTTTATCATTAGGGACCAATCTGGTTTGATTCTCCTGAGTTTTTGCTTTACAGGTCGGAACCCTTCTTTTAAGGGCAATCTATGCTCCACTATGCTCGTGTTGAGCCCAGGCATATCATGATACGACCAAGCAAACACATCCATATACTCCTTCAGAAGCTGTATCAATTCTTCCCTTACGCTACCTTTTATTTGGGTGTCGATGTTCACCTTTTTCTCCTCATCCTCTTTTCCCAAATTAACGGCTTCTATTTCCTCCTAGTGCGGTTGTATGATGCGTGTTTCCTTTTCCAGCATTCTTTGCATATCCGGAGAAATGGCCTCCTTCTCACTGTCGGATCCGACCCATTCGCTTTCCGTTTTCGGGGTCCACAGAGATTCATCAATCACAGACATGATGTGTTTTAGGTTCTGTTTTAGTCATAGATTTTATTATTCAATTTATTTTTGAAAGAATAATAAATGGAAGAGGGAAAAGAATGAATATGTCAAAATGCCTCGTATATTAATGGAAATGAAGATGTATGTACAAGCCCTTTAATCAAAATTCCTGCGGCCACGGGCGGGGACCGCAGGAGATAGAGAAAAGCTAAAAGAAAAAGTCCCTAGGGTTGATCCTCCCAATCCTCCCTTTCTGCTACTCTGGCTTTGATAGAGGTTTGGCGTTGACATCGGAAGTGGAGGCGTCGAAAGTTATCCACCCGACATCGATTAATTCTTGAACCCGATACTTAAGGGTCAAGCAATATTCTATAGAGTGCCCGGGTGAACCCAAATGGTAAGCGCATTTCTCGTTTGTTTTGTACCATTCGGGGTAGGGAGGCTCCAACTGTTTCTTGGGAGGAGCACAGGTTAGGAGCTTGGCTTCCAACAGTTGAGGCAGCAACATTGCATAGGAAGTTGAGATTGGAGTGAACTTCCTCTCTTTCTTGCGGGATTGCCTGGGCTTTGCGGGGTAGAAGAAGGAGTGGCAAAGTTGATTGTATGCACAAATTCGTCCTTCTTCTTGCCAGCAGGCTTTCTGAATGAGACGCCAGCTTGGGAAGACTGTGCTATCTTCCCACTCCTCAGCCCCTGCTCTACTCTTTCCCCCACAGTGACTATGTCCGAAAAGAGATTGGAGGTACTGGCTATCGCCTTATCGTAGTACACTCCGATCAGTGAATCGATGAACATAGTCACTGTCTCCTTGTCCGTCAAAGGAGGCTCTATCTGGGCTGCCATCTCCCTCCATCTTTGGGCGTACGCTTTAAAAGGCTCGTCGTTCCTTTTGCTCAGAGTTCGGAGATCTGACCTGTCGGGGGTCAGATCGATGTTGTATCGGTAACGGCGGAGAAAAACGTCAGCCAGCTGTTTCCAGCTCTGGACCTGCCCTCTTTCTAACTGCATGTACCAGTTGAGAGCTGTGTCCGCCAGACTCTCCTGGAAGCAGTGGATCAGGAGTTTTTCATTTTCAGCATGGGCGGCCATCTTAAGACAATACATCGTAAGATGGTTCTTTGGGCAGGTCATCCCGGCGTACTTGGGGAAGTCCGGGATCTTGAACTTGGGAGGGAAATGGATGTTTTTCAATAGGCACATGTCTGCCACCTCCTTGACGTCGAAGTTGTGCCCTTCGACCGCCTTCAGCCTCTCCTCCAGGGCGGAGAGTTGTTGTTTGGGTACCTCTGGGGTAAGGATGCGCGCAGTGTTAGCATCCTTCCCATCATAGAAGTATTCTTCTTCGTCCTCCTCATGGTGAGGGACGTGTTCAGCTTGGTCTTCGCCCTTGTTCTGACCCTGGCGTACGACCTCCATTAATTGGGCCACTTGCTCGCGGAGGGTATTGACCTCCGCAGTGAGCTTTCGGTTCTGCTCTTCCAAGTTTTCCATTGCTCTTGCCTTTTGTGCTCGAGTGCGGACGTGGAGAGGACTAGCCACTTTCTAGAATGCCCGGAAGAATTTTATTAATGCATGTTGAGTGTTTGAACTAAAATGAATATGCTTATGCATGAGAGATTCCGTTTGAATGATGTTGCATGCACTCTCACTTTTTATTTTCTCTCTTGGTTTTTCTTTACTCATGGTATGATGTAATATGAATGATTTTGACTTTGTCAGAAGTTTATTTATTTTCTGGTATTTTGGTATTTTGATTTTTATTTGATGTTTATTTTTTTATTTTATTGGTTTGTTTTATAGCCTTTTATCTCTTCTGTCGGAACTGCGTGGCTACTTAGCTTGCAAAGAACCTGAAACCAGGCTAGCTAAATGGCAGACTGTCCGAGATAAAATATGGATTTATGCGAAAGGATATTTTAGTGTCCCTTATCTCTTTTGTCGGAACTGCATGGCTACTTAGCTTACAAAGAACCTGAAACCAGGCTAGCTAAAAGGCAGACTGTCCGAGATAAGGGTGTTTATTTGTGAAAATATTTTTGGTATTTTTTTGTTTTGTTGTTTGTTTATGCTATGCAACAGACAAATGCAGCAAACATATGCACACACAATTCGATTATCCACGAACAGGCGAGAATTCATTTTTATCACGAGGTAGCGTTTTCCTGCAGAAAGGTGCATTGGCGAGGGTTGGTTCTAACTGTTCTCACCAGGCTAAGGCCCCCAAGGTGCCCCCATTATAGGGTCCCCACTCTCTAGCCGTTCGACTATGCTTAGCACTAAGGCCGTAGTCAGTCTTGTTGCCAAAAGAGGAATGTTATCACCTTGAGTGGTGGTTTCCGATCACACTGGTGGGCTCAAGGCCCTCACTACAACGAACCGTACCTGCCACCCACTCCCTATGGTTTTCTCACTTGCCCCCGGGTATAGAGGGAACTGTAGTGTGCAAGGGTTTGTGTACAGTTTGTATTTCACACAATTGCGCAAGTATAAACAAGAAACAATTATTAAAGCCAAACCGTAAAACATGTTATAATACAAGTTAAGGGCAAAAGCGTTATTTTCTTGGTTTATTTATTTTTTAAGCCGGCCCATCACTAAATGGGATCAACTCTCGAGGCTTCCCCAGTGGAGTCGCCATCTGTCGCTGCCATCAAAAAGATGGCGGTCGGAGCGACACGATGGTTTCGACTCTTTTTGATTTTTGCGTTTTTATGGGTGGTTACAACGCCTTTAGGTTGTCCGATAACCGGGCTAACCTAGGGGCGAGGTTTTCGAAAGGTCGTCCTTGGGTTGTCCAATAACCGGGCTAACCCAAGGACTAGTTTTGAGGGGTTCTGTGGAGTCGCCACCGATGTTTTTACCGGAAACATCGGAAAAGGGGTTTTAAAAGGCGTTGGTTTTCAAAAACAAACTTTGGTCGTTAGAACCAGAGTTGGGTAAGGGAGTTAGTTAAGTGTAAAGGGAGTATTAGTCCCTTTACGACGCCCCTTTCGGGTTCCCTATGACAGGCCGGCTATAAAAAATATTTAAACTGATGGAAATTATGCTTTTGCCCTTTTTATTTTGCGGAATTTAAAATTATGACTACATGGCCCTAATCTATTGCATAACTTAAAATTAAAGCAGTAAAAGATAGAGAGGGAGAATTTAAACCTCCGAAGCAAGCTTTTTATTTTATTTCTTTAAAAGAATGGGTGCTTTTTGGCAACCCTTCACTCTACACGACGCTGGAAACTCTTCTAGACGCCGAAAAACGCTCACACAAGCACTCAAAAGCTCCGGAAATGTGTCAGAGGGATTCTAGAGAGAAGTTTTTAGAGAGAAGGGAGAGCTAAAGCTTGTGGTGTGTGGAAATGAGGGGGGGACAGCCCCTATTTATAGGTTTTCACGCCTGACAATGGCGAGACCGCCGTTCTCGTCTGACAGGGTCGAGATCGTCGTCTCGCAAAATGAGACCGCCGTCTCGTCACGCCAAAGTGGCGAGACCGCCGTCTCGTCATTCGCAGGTGGCGAGAAAACTTATTTTTTGTCCAAAAAATCCCTCCTATCCTAGTATGGGGCCTAATAGTCTCTCCTAGTGGCTTGTTAGGCTTCGTCCATCTTCGAATAGGAGGTCTTTTGCTCTTTATTTGGAGGTCGGGCAAGATTTGGGGTCTACAGTTAGCACCCTACAACGCCCCTTTCAGGTTCCCTATGATGGACTAGCTTAGAAAATAAACACTTAAAGAAATTATGCTTTTACCCTTTTATTCTATCTACTTACAGAATTTAAATGTCTACATGGCTCTATTATCTAATGCACATAAAGAAAGCGATAAAGAAAATAGTAAAAGAGAGAGAGAGAGAGAGAGAATAGGGAAGGAACCTCCGAAGCAAGCTTTTATATTAGCTCTTCAAAACTTGAGGACGCTTTTTGGCAGTCCCCGCACTCTACAAGCACGCTCCTCCCGCAAAATAAAGAAAATTCACTCTACCGAGGGCCAGACGTCTCAAAAAGAGACTTCCTTAACCGATTTCAACTTTAACGGAAATTAGAAAGCTCACTCGAACCCCGGAATAATGCTCGGAGTCACTCTAAAGTGCCAAAAGGCTTCCTAGAGAGTGGTAGGAGTGAAAAGGTGTGAAAATTTGAAGAATGGGAGCTCCTATTTATAGGGAACCGGGCCTGGAAAAGGTGGACGGCCGTCTGGACTGTGGACGACCGTCCATGAAAAAAAGTGGCCATGGATGGCCATCTGCTGTCTCCGGCGGATTTCCCGATTTTTAATGCCTCTAAAAATCCTTCCTATCTTAAATGGAACCTAGAACAAGCTACTAGGGACATAATAAAGTCTTGACCATATTCGAAACGGGCGATCTTCGCCTTTATTAGAGAGTTGGGCAAGATTTGGGGTCTACAGCTGCCCCCCCTTTACCCGACCAATTAACTATGGGTTAACGTACCATGAGGTCGATTGACGGGCAAAGGAATTAACCCTCTTACCCGGTTGTCCTCTGGATGCTCCTTTTGCTGTGAAGGCTGACCCTTTGGCTGTGGTGGCGGCTTACTGCTTCCGATCATGCGCCGGTTTCGCCTGTGCGCAGGTTTTTGTCTTTAGGTCTTTCCCTTTCCCGAAGTGGTGGTGGTGGCTTACTGCTTCCGATCATGCGCCGGTTTTGCCTGTGTGCAGGTCTTCATCTTTAGGTCTTTCCCTTTCCCGAAGTGGTGGTGGCGGCTTACTGCTTCCGATCATTCGCCGGTTTTTGCCTGTGTGCAGGTCTTCGTCTTCAGGTCTTTCCCTTTCTCGAAGTGGTGGTGGCGGCTTACTGCTTCCGATCATGTGCCGGTTTTGCCTGTGTGCAAGTCTTCGTCTTCAGGTCTTTCCCTTTACCGAAGTGGTGGTGGCGGCTTACTGCTTCTGATAATGCGCCGGTTTTTCCTGTGTGCAGATTTTCATCTTTCAGTCTTTCCCTTTCCCGAAGTGGTGATGGCGGCTTACTGCTTCCAATCATGCGCCGATTTCATGGGGGGTAATTGCTCTTTGACTTTTCTTATGTAGTCATCCGGTTTGTCGGGGATTCTTCGCTTTTGGCTTTTTCTTTAGCCATCTAGCTTCTTGACTGCTGGGGATTCTTGGTAAATGCCTCTGGAGTAGGAGGGAATCTATTAGGGATCTGTCGATGCCTCTGAGTAGGCAGATATTTCATTGAGGTTCTAGTAGTGCCTCTGAGTAGCCAGATGCTTCATCGGAAGTGAAGACTTTTGGTTATATTGTTCCTCCTCTAAATAGGTTGATGTTCCACTTGGGGATGTTGGCTCTTGATGATGCCTCTGAGGATATGACTGTGAAGATTGCATCTGGTGTAGGCTCACTAGGTGTAATTTCTTCTTTTTGGCGATCCACCAGAGATTTAGTTGACTCCTTGGGGATCAGATTTTGATAGCCCTTTGGGGGAATGGGGTCTCGGCTCCTTAATTGATATGGGCATGAGCTGGCTTCGTCAAGCTCTTATTCTGCTGGGGAAATGGAATTTCTTATTTTTTGTCTTTTTCTTCAATCGTCCGACTTGTTGGTGGTTGTCGGGGATTTTGATGATTGCCTTTTGGTGTAGGCAGGAATCCATTGGGGATTTATTGGCCTTCCATTGTCATGGCCTTTTCTTCTTGGGCATCCGTTGGGGATGAAGGGTTTTCTTTTTTGTGATCCATCAGGGAATTAGCTGACTTCCTGGGGATCTGATTTTGATGTTGATGTGAGCTGAACTGACCTTGTGATAGAAATTTCTAATTCTTCTTTTATTGAAAACTTGATGGTATGGAGATTGGACTCTTTTGATTGTTAATGATGATGGGCTCTTGAAGCAATTATTCTCCATTGGGGGATGTGGATGAGACTCTGAATGAGTGTGCTCGATGACTTAAGTGGGGGTGATGCTGAGTTGTGTGGACTTATTTTTGTTTGCCTATGGGGGTAGGCAATGATTTGCTTGAGGATGACTAAGCCTTTCCATCGGCTTTCCGTTGTTGATTATGCCCTTCCTTTATTGGGTAGAAGGATAGTGATTGGAGCCTTGACTTCTAGAAGCTCTTATTTCCTCTGAGTTATTTGATGATGACAACTCGCTCCTCTTTCTTGAGGGAGGGAGAACAAAGTTTGGAGACTTCTTATTTGTGCCTTCTTTTGGAAGCTTTTACTTTGCTCTGGAGTTGTTGGCAACTTGCTCCGTTTTCTTGAGGGAGAGCAATATTTTGAGGCTTGTTTTGAGTGCTTCCTGTTTTCAAACACAAACATGGAGCTAGTCTCCTTACATGCATGAATGTTTTTAGTTTTTTGTTATTTATTTGCAAAAAAATTTATTTTCGATTTTGACAGAGACGTTTTGTGCGACTATTTGTGGGTGGATGTCCTAAATGCATTCTATCCTTTTATGAGATGCATCTTAGAAAAGTTACTGGTATTCTCCTGCTGTACTTTCATGATTATGCTGATGGACTCCCTTTTTATTCATTTTTGGTTAAGCCCTAACTTTTACCTAGACCGCCCTTTTGGGGTTTTCCATCTAGTGGGCTGCCTTAATTTTTGCCTAGGATATCCTAGCGGGCTTTATTCTTTTTATTTTCATTTTTCTTTTTCTTTTTCAATGCTTCCTTGTTTATGATGCACGAAAAGACCTTGACAAAATGACTTTGTACATATTTATGATTTATCAATGTAGAGGCAATTTTATAAACTGGTCAAGAGAAGTGAAATGAATGAGAATTTTATTGATATGTATGAGGAAAGGTTTATTATTTTCATAGAAGGATTACAAATGGAATTTAGAAGAATGACTGGCCAAGGTTGGCTACACTGTATGGGCTTCAACAATCATGTCTTATGATATTTGCCCCCCTGGTTCTCCTAATTGCCTTAGTTGAGATGCTCGAGCCCAGGGTGAAGACTATACAAGGCTGCTTGCTTCTGGAAGGGTGTTACCTTAGTCACCTTGCGGTTTTCGACTAAGGTAACCATTGCTCCTTAGGGGATTTTTCTTTCTTCTCTTCTTCCCTTTTTTTTTGGAAAAAAGCCTCTAAATTCTGCCTAGGACACAAGGCGAGTGGACCCTAACCTTTTCCCAAGATGCCCTTTGTGGGTTTTCATCCTGGCGGATCATGAGCAATGTCTTCAAGCATGATACTTCTTCACCGTAATGGAGATGACCGGGTGTTGAAGTTCCTTTTTATCCATGTTGGTGAGGATAAGAGCTCCTCCTGAGAATGCTCGCTTGACCACAAAGGGTCCCTCATAATTTGCCACCCATTTTCCGATTTTATCCTTCTGTGTGGGAAGAAATTTGGTTACCATTAAATTCCCCCTCATGGTAAATATGAGGGTTGTCGCCGCCGTAAAAAAGAGGCGGTCAGAGTGACGCGATGGTTTTGACTTTCCGTTTTTCGCGTTTTTATGGGTGTGGTTACAACGCTTTTAGGTTGTCCGATAACCGGGCTGAACCTAAGAGCAAGGTTTTCGAAAAGGTGTTCTTGGATTGTCCGATAACCGGGCTAATCCAAGAACTAATTTGAAGGGGTTCTTATGGAGTCGCCACCGATGTTTTTATCGGAAACATCGAAAAAGGGGTAAAGAGGCATTAATTTTTGAAAACCAACTTTGGTCGTTAAAACCAGAGTTTAGGTAAGGGAGTTAGTTACGTGTAAGGGAAGTGTTAGTTCCCTTATGATGCCCCTTTCGGGTTCCCTATGATAGGCCGACTATTTTTTAAATAAACTTTTGAAAAGAAGCTTTTACCCTTTTATTTATGGAATTAAAGTAACGACTACATGGCCCTAATGTCTATTATGCAATTTAATCACAAAAATAAAGACAGTAAAAGAGAGGGAGAGAGTAAAGAAACCTCTGAGGCAAGCTTTTGATTAATACTCTTGAAATATAGGGTGCGTTTTGGCAGCCCTTCGCTCTTACAACGCCGAAAACTCTCTCAAAACGCTATAAAAAAGATCTCAAAACTCTTAGAAACTCTAGAAATGCTTCAGAGGGACTCTAGGAAGAGAATTTGAAGAAAGTGTAGAAGTGAAAGTGGAAGAACTGTGTGAAATGAGGGGGGGAGCGCTCACTATTTATAGGGATTTGCGTCTATCAGGTCGAGACGATCATCTTGTCTGACAAGGTCGAGACGGCGGTCTCGCCATTCGGGACAACGGTCTCGACTTGCAAAAGTGGCGAGACCGCCGTCTCGTTTGGCGAGATGACTGTATCGACTTTTCCAAAAATGTGAAGGCCTTCTCGCCAAACGGGAGGGAGGTCTCGCCATTCGCAAGTGGCGAGACGGCCGTCTCGCCAAATGAGATGGCGGTCTCGACTTGCAGCAATGGCGAGACGGCGGCCCCAAAAAGTGAGACGACACTCTCGACCTCTGTAGGCGAAAATCCTTATTTTAATGCAGAAAATCCTTCCTATCCTATTATGGGGACTAATAGTCTCTCCTAGTGGCTTCTTAGGCTTCGTCCATCTTCAAATAGGAGGTCTTCTGCTCTTATTTTGAGGATGGGCAAGATTTGGGGTCTATAGGGGTTGACCTTGTTTTGTCATAATCCCTTTGATCTTCTTTTGGTGGGCTTGTCCTCAACATATGGCGTCGAACCGTTCTTCTCTTATTAGGTTTGAGTGGTTGCGTCGGCTTTGGACTTACTAAGCTTTTGTCAGTTTTGCTTCTATGGTAACTTGTCAAGGAAGGTATCTCGACCTCTTTTGGGAGTAAGAATTCCATGCCATGTACAAGGGAAAAGTGAGTGGCTCCTGTGGAGGACCGTACTGTCGCCGCCGTCCCTTTCCGACGTCCCTGGGAGGGAACGTCTTAGAGACGTTTATGCGAGCGGTCGCGAAAAGATGGTTTAGACTCGCGTATTTGTTTTAAAAGGTTTTCGAAAAAGGGTTCTTATGGAGTCGCCACCAATGTTTTAACCATAAACATTGGAAAAGGGAAAAATATTGATTTTAAGAAAAACCGCACTTGGCCATTATAACCAGAGTTGGGTAAGGGAGTTAGTTACGTGTGGGGAAGGTATTAGCACCCCACAACGCCCCTTTCGGGTTCCCTATGACAGATTAATTCATTTAAAGAAAAGACTTTGAGAAATTACGCGATTACCCTATTTTATTGCATAATATTGAAATAGCTATTTACATAATTTTAAATAAAACTAAATAAAGCAATAGAAGGAATATTAAAATGACTATCTACATGATTTTATTCTATATGACGCAATAAATAAAATAAAACAATAAATAAAGCAATAAAAGAGAAGAGAATTGAAAAGAACCTCCGTAGCAAGCTTTATATTGAGAATCTCGAACCGTGAGGATGCGTTTTGGCAACCCCTCTTTCTACACAAGACTCTCCTCACCAATATAAGAACGACTCTCCTAAAAATTTAAAGAAGAATCAAATGCCGGAATATAATTCCTTAACCGATTGTTACCTATTTAAGGCAATCGGAAAGATCATTTGAGAGAGGGAGAGAAGTAGACGAGTGCTCTAAAGTGTTTCAGAGCTCTCTGGAGTGTCTGTGGTGTCTGGGGTGTGAAAAAAGTGACAAATGAGCCTCCTATTTATAGTTTTTCGCAGCTGGCGCACTTTGGGACGGCCATCTGGGTGGGACGGCCGTCTGGACTGGGACGGCCGTCCCAAATGGCATTTTTACACAGAGCGGGACCCCCTGGGAGGCCGGGACGGCCGTCCCACTTAAAACGGGTTTGGGACGGCCGTCCCACATTTGGGACGGGCGTCCCAACTGCTTAATTGCAGTTGGGACGGCCGTCCCACTTTTGGGACCGTGGTCCCGGCCTGTTTTGTCCAGTTTTCGTGTTCTGGGACCCCGGGAAGCTTTCCTTTCCTTTTTCGGACATAGATTGATGCCGATGTGTGTCCGTCGAAGCTTTATCTTCATATAGGAAGTCTTCTTGACCTTCATTAAGATGCCGGGCGAGCTTTGTCTTTGTGTAGGAAGTCTCTTTTGGCTTTTATTGTGTGAATGAGTGAACTCCGTCTTCTGTTGTGGGAGGTCCTTCTCGGTTTTGGGGAGCCGTATGAACTCCATCTTTGGGCGAAGTTCTTCTAGCCTTTATTTTGAGAGGCCGGGCAAAATTAGGGGTCTACAGCTGCCCCCCCTTCACCTGTCAAACTAATTTGTTGGTTTAATATACCGACAAAGTTAGTTGGTAGGGGAAGGAGTTGACCCTTTTGCCCGGTTATCCTTCGGATGCTTCTTTGCTGATCTTCCGGATGATAAATGTGAACTTCCAGGATGCTCCTTCGATGAGTATGAATTTCCTAGTTCTGGGATGCTCCTTCGATGCGGTAGCTGACGAGTGTGAAGCCTTAGGATGCTCCTTCGGAGAGGTAGCAGATCCTTCGATTTGTAGGATGCTCTTTTGATGAGGTGGCCGATTCTTCGGTTTGCAGGATGCTCCTTTGGAGAGGTAGCCGATCCTTCGGTCTGCAGGATTCTCCTTCGGAGAGGTAGCCGATCCTTCGGTCTGTAGGATGCTCCTTCGGTGAGGTAACCGAGCCTTCGGTGCGCAGGATGCTCCTTTGGTGAGGTAGCCGATCCTTCGGTGCGCAGGATGTTCCTTCGGTGAGGTGGCCGATCCTTTGGTTTGCAAGATGCTCCTTCGGTGAGGTAGCCGATCCTTCGGTTTGGAGGATGCTCCTTTGGAGAAGTAGCCGATCCTTCGGTTTGCAGGATGCTCCTTTGGAGAGGTAGCCGATCCTTCGGTCTGCAGGATGCTCCTTCGGTGAGGTAGCCGATCCTTCGGTGTGCAGGATGCTCCTTTGGTGAGGTAGCCGATCCTTCGATCTGCAGGATGCTCCTTCGGTAAGGTAGCCGATCCTTCGGTTTGGAGGATGCTCCTTTGGAGAAGTAGCCGATCCTTCGGTTTGCAGGATGCTCCTTTGGAGAGGTAGCCGATCCTTCGGTCTGCAGGATGCTCCTTCGGTGAGGTAGCCGATCCTTCGGTTTGGAGGATGCTCCTTTGGAGAAGTAGCCGATCCTTCAGCTTGCAGGATGCTCCTTTGGAGAGGCAGCCGATCCTTCGGTGTGCAGGATGCTCCTTTGGAGAGGTAGCCGATCCTTCGGTGTGCAGGATGCTCCTTTGGAGAGGTAGCCGATCCTTCGGTGTGCAGGATGCTCCTTTGGAGAGGTAGCCGATCCTTCGGTGTGCAGGATGCTCCTTTGGAGAGGTAGCCGATCCTTCGGTGTGCAGGATGCTCCTTTGGAGAGGTAGCCGATCCTTCGGTGTGCAGGATGCTCCTTTGGAGAGGTAGCCGATCCTTCGGTGTGCAGGATGCTCCTTCGGTGAGGTAACCGATCCTTCGGCTTGCAGGATGCTCCTTCGGTGAGGTGGCCGATCCTTTGGATGATGAATAGTTTTGATAGGTACCAACCCCTATCTGGTTTGATGAGAATGAACCCTCATCTGATCCGAACCTTCTTTTGTAAGGCTCTTGTGAGTACAAACCCCCACCTGGTTCAAGTCTGTATTTGCTAGATTTTTGTGGGTACTTTCCCCCACTATGTTTGAGTTCGCGTTTGCTAAACTCTCTGACGAGCCCCGTTCTGCAAGGCTCTTAGGATTCTCTTTTTGGCAGTCAGTCTTTTGATGAGTACAAACCCTCATCCGGTTTTTGGAGATGTGTTGGTGGCTTATTGTCTCTGATCATGCACCTATTCCATGGGGAGTGATTGATTTTTAGTCATCCGGTTTTACCGGGGATTTTTTTTGTTTTGGCTTTTCTTGTTTAGCCATCCGGCTTTGCCGGGGATTTTGTCGATTGCCTCTTTTTAGGCGGGAATCCTCTGGGGATTTTGAATTCTCTTATTGATTGTGCCTCTTGATTAGGCAAAGATCCACTGGGGGATTTTGTTGTGCCTCTTGATTAGGCGGGAATCCGCTGGAGATTTGTTGATTTTTTTATTGTGCCTCTTGATTAGGCGGGTGCTTCAATAGTGGTGAAGGCTTTTTACTTGTTGTTTTTCGCCTCTGAATAGGTTGATGCTCTTCTTGAGGATATTTGTTCTTGATAATACCTCTGAGTAGGTGGATGCTTTTTGAAAGCTTTGTGCTTGTATTGCCTCTTGCATAGGTTGATTTCCCATTTCTTGGGGATATCGGCATTCTTGGGAGTGAAGGTTTTGCCTTTCACTGGGGATATTCATATTAGGTGCTTAACTCCCTGTGGATTTGTAATTTGTAATTTGCCTTTGCGGATAGGCTTACTGGGGAAAAATTTTCTTTTTGGTGATCCACCGGGGGGTTGATTTGTCGGCCTCCTGTGGATGGAAATTTCTCATTCTCTCCTTTTATAGATTTTTCTGGATGTGCTCTTCTTGGGGGATTTTCATGTGGCCTTTCTGTAGTGGCCTCTGTCGTGGAAAGATTTCCTTTCTTTTCTTTTTGTTGCCCCCCAGTGATGTGGGGGATTTTGACTCCGTTTTTTCTTTGATGGACTCTTATGTAGTCCTTGTTCTCCATTGGGGAATGAAGCGGAGACTCTTGCATGAGTGTGCTTGATGACTCATGTGGTGATGAAGTTGAGTCGTGAGGTAATCCTTTTGTTTTGCCTCTGGAGTAGGCAAGGATCCGTTTGGGGATATTTAAGCCTTTCCGTTGACTTTTTCCTTTCTTGATGTACCTTCTTTTATTGGTGGAAGGATGTTGGAGCTACTTTTCTTGAAGCTCCTTATTTTGCTGAAATGATTTTGATTTTGTCTTTTGCTATTTTCATATGGAGACTGGATTCTGGCGCCTCCTGTTTTCAATCACAAGTAGGGAGACTAGCTTCCCTATATGCATGTTTATTTATTTGTTTGAAGAAACTTATTTTTCTTGATTTTGACAAAGTCATATTATGCAACTACTTTGTGTGTGGATGTCCTAAATGCAATCTATTTTAATTTTGATGCATTTAGAAAGTAACTGGCCTTCTCCCATTGGCTTCTCATGAATATACCGATGGGCTCCTTTCTTTATGACCATGATAATGGGCTCCTCTTTTATTCATCTCTTGGTTTTAGCCCTATATTTTTCCTAGACCGCCCTTTACGGGTTTTCGATCTAGCGGGCTGCCTTCATTTTTGCCTAGAATATCTTAGGGGGCTTTTGCCTTATCTTTTGCCTAGACCGTTCTTTTGGTGTTTCCGATCTAGCAGGCTACCCTAATTTTTACCTAAGAATATACTAGCAGGCATTTATTTTATTATTTTTATGCTTCCTCTTTTTAGATGCATGTCTTGATCTTTGATTAAAGGTCTTTGCACATATTTATGATTTATCAATAAAGAGGCATTTCCATAATATTTGGTCAAGAGAAAGGAAATGAAAGGGAACTTTATTGATAAATGAGCAAAAGTTTATTTCTTTTATAGAAGGATTTCAAAAGGTATTTAGAAGAATGGATGGTCGGGGTTGGCTATCTTGTATAGGCTTGAACAGTCATGTCTATGATATCTACCCCCGGTTCTCCTAATTGCTTCGAGTTGAGATGCTTGAGCTCGGAGTGAAGACCATGCAGACTGCTTGCTTCTGGAAGAATGTTACTTTAGCCGCCTTTTCGGTTTTCGACTAAAGTAACCATTGCTCTTAGTTTCTTTCTTTTTTTTTTTTTTTTTTTTTTACCTCTATCTTTTTGCCTAGGACGTATCCTAGCGAGGGATATGGACCCTATCTTTTGCCCGGGGATGCCCTTTGCGGGTTTTCATTCCTGACGGGTCATGAGCAATGTCTTCAAGCATAATATTTTTTTACCGCATCGGAATTGATTGGGTGTCGAAGCTCCTCTCCATCCATATTAGTGAGAATAAGTGTCCCTCCCAGAAAGCTCGTTTGACCACAAAGGGTCCTTCATAATTTGCCGCCCATTTTCCAATTTTATCCTTTTGGGCTGGAAGCAGTTTATTTACCGTTAAATCCTTCTTATGGTAAATGTAGGGGTTAACCTTTTTTCGTAAGCCCTTTTTTATTTTCCTTTGGTATAACTGGTCATATCGGTCGTTTTTCTTCAATAAGGTATAGGCTGGTCATATCGGCTTTGAACCCATTCGACTTTTGTTAATTTTTCTTCCATCACCATGTGTTTTTGTCAACATGATTAAGCTGTACTTGATTTGCCGTCTCGGATCTTTGCTATAATCGAAGAGTAATCATTTTGAATGTAGAGCAATTGTCATGTCAATGCCCCTCTTCCTTTCCTTAGGGATTTCAATCCTCCTATTGATCACTATATTTCCACATTTCCCAGTCAATTACTTGAATGCTTTATGGTGAAGGGTCAAGAGAATAGAAAGAAAGGGATTTATTGCAAAGGCTTGTGTTTTAGAGGGATATTTTTGTAATAAAGGTTTCGTAAGAATGGCTAGCCAAGGTTGGTCGGTGTTTAGGCTAGTTTAGACAAACGTTTTGTTTTTATGAGGTGGCGTCTTCAACTGAATATTTTGGCGCCTATTTGTGATTGATTAACTTTCCTAGTCTGTCCTTTTGGGTTTTCGGCCTAGGATTTTGCCCTTTTATCTTTTTGTCTTGGTCTTTGACCTTGGCGGACTTCTTTTAATAATAATTTCTTTTCTCAAACATTGTCGAAACACGATTTTCTTATTCGTGCCTCTAGCTAATCAATCATGTTAACTTTGGCTTCATTTTGTGTATGGCGTTTTGATTATTTTGACGCAAAAACGTTTGTCTAAACAGGGTTATTTAATGGGGTATAGACATGTTTAGCAAGAAGAGAAGCGAGATAGTAAGAATAACATTCTTTTGTAATTCAAAGGGAAATGCGTGCCCTAAAGATGCTCGGGGGTCGGGCACACCCAGAGAGTGATCTCTAATAGTCATTGGGTTTACATCCCTTAAAATCGGAAGAAGGGCATTTAATGACTAATGCTACCCTTTGCGCTAATATCCTTCCTTTTTAGAATATCGTCTTTAAGGTACGGAGGGAAGACTTCTCTTTTCTTTGTATGACTTGATCTTTTGGAGGGTCGTACTTAAAAGGATTATCCTTAAATCCGATGGCTCTCTTATTACGTGAGTATCCTTTTTCCAACAATCTTTGCATGTCCGGGAAATGGTCCCCTCCTCACTGTATCGACTCAATCCATTCGCCTTCGGCTTTTAGATCCCGCGAGAGAGTTTTCAATCACGAGACATGATTTGTTTATATGGTCCTTATTTGGGTCTAGATTTTATTCGGTTATTTTGGAATGAGAGAGAAAAGAATGAGAAGCTTATGAATATTATGAAAAATGCCTTATTGTATTGACGAGATGCAAATATTTACAAAGCCCACTTTAATCAAAAATCTCGTGATCATGGGCGGGGATCACGAGAGATACATCGGAAGCTTTTTTATTTATTTATACTTTTTAATGAGGAGCCCTAATCAGCTGGTCTTCTCTACCCAGGCTCACCGTTCCGGTTGTGATAGAGGCTTATCATCCACCTAAGGGTCGGGAGCATCGAAAGTAATCTTCCCGGCATTCAATAATTCTTGAACCCTATATTTTAAGTTGATGCAATCTTCCACGGAATGCCGGGAGCGCTCGAGTGGTAATCACATTTTTCATTGAGCTTGTACCAACCGGGGTAAGGTGGATCTTTCTTCTTCGGAGGGATACGTGTTAGGAGTTTGGCCTCTAACGGCTTTGGCAGCAGATTCCCATAAGAGGTTGGAATGGGAGTGAATTTCTTCTCTTGTACTGCGTGATTGCCCAAGCTGGTGGCGAAGAGGGAGGAGGAGTAGCAAGGTTGATGGCATTTACGCTTCCTTCCCTTTTTTGGCTAAAGGACTTGTTGAATGATGCGTTAGAAGAGGAAGGTTGTGCAATCCTTCCGCTCTTCGAGTCCTTGCTCTATTCTTTCTCCTATAATGACTACATCCGCAAAGAGTGTTGATGTATTCCCTATCATTTTGTCGTAATAAGGACCGATCAGCGAATTGATGAACATGGATGTAGTTTCCTTGTCGGATAGAGGAGGTTCCACTTGTGCTGCCAATTCCCTCCATCTTTGGGCATATGCTTTGAAGGATTCGTCGTTTCTCTTGCTTAATAATTGTAGATCTGCTCTTTCAGGGGTGATATCAATATTGTATTTATAACGACGAAGAAAAGCATCTGCCAGATGTCTCCAGGTTTGGATTTGCCCTCCTTCCAGTTGCATATACCAATTTAGGGCTGATTCAGCTAAGCTTTCCTGAAAGCAGTGGATCAGGAGTTTTTCATTATCAGCATGTGCGGCCATCTTACGACGAGTACATAGTAAGATGGCTTCTTGGGCAGGTCGTTCCCATGTATTTCGGGAAGTCCGGAGTTTTGAACTTGTTAGGGAATTGGATATTTTTGACGAGGCACATATCAGTAGCTTCTTTGACATCAAAATTATGCCCTTCCATGGCTCTTAATCTCTCTTCAAGAGCGGTGATTTGTTGTTTTGATACTTCGGGAGCATGAATATGTATTGTTCTTGTGTCGGATTGATCGTGCTCATTTTGAGGTTCCTCTTCTTCTTCTTGGTGAGAGGCTTGTCCATTCGAGGACCCTCTTGATGAAGATTACTGTTGATGCATCATTTCTAACATTTGAGCCATTTGATCTTTCGGCGTATTAAGCTCGGCGGTGAACTTTCGGTTTTGCTCCTCTAACTGCTCCATCCTTTTAGCTTTACGAGCACGAGTGAGGACGGGAAGAAGACCGGCCACTTTCTAAATGATTTTAACAATTTTATTATAGTTTTTTAAATGATTGGTGTATCCTAGAATGAATGTGTTTATGTATGCACTACAAAAATATTTTTTTTATGACGACGAGATATTGAAAGTGGCGTAACTTTTGGCTGGGTTGTCCGATTTGGACGCACGACATGTCAAAACGAAGAGAAAAGGATGAAGAACCAAGCTGCAAATTGCCGTAGGCGATTTGGCCCAGTAATTTTCCCAAAAAACGCTCCTAAGACCCATTTTTTGGAGGTTTATTAAAATGATGAGCATGCTTGCAATTATTTTCTCTCTTAGTTTTACCACTTATAGGATGATATGGTATGAATGATACGACTTTGCCAAGAATCTTTTTATGGTAAAAGATATTTTTATTGCTTTAATTGTTTTTATATTTTTATGATTTTTAGGTTTTTTTATTTTTTTTGTTTGTTGTATGATTACCTTATGCTAATGCATTAATACAAATGCGGCAAACGTATGCACACACAATTCATACATCCGCGAGCGAGCCACGCTTATTTAATCACGAGGTAGGATTTTCCTGCAGAAACGTGTTTGGTTTAGGTGGTTCTAACTGTTCTCACCAGGCCAAAGGTCCCCAAGGTGCCCCCATTATAGGGACCTCTCAACTTTCAATCCTCGGGTCATGCACGGAACTCCGTGTCGACATCCTTAGACCAAAAGAAGAGAGTTATCACCTTGAGTTGGTGGTTTTCCGAGCAACGGTAGTAGCCCCGTGTGCCAACTAACCGATCGTATCCGCCACCCACTCCCTATAGATATTCACTCTTGCCCCGGGTATAGAGGGACTGTTGTGTGCAAGGGTTTTTGTGTGCAATATATATTTCAAACAATTGCGAAATAATCATACAGCGAGTTATATAAAGCCATACAATAAAAACATACGGAAGGGTAAAGGCGTAATTTCAAATCTTCACTTAGTTTGAATTTATACGTCACTAAATGGGATCAACTCTCTAGCTTCCCCAGTGGAGTCGCCATCCGTCGCCGCCGTCCCTTTCCGACGTCCGGGGAGGGAACGTCTTTGAGACGTTAATGCGAGCGGTCGCGAAAAGATGGTTTAGACTCGCGTATTTGTTTTAAAAGGTTTTCGAAAAAGGGTTCTTATGGAGTCGCCACCAATGTTTTAACCATAAACATTGGAAAAGGAAAAATATTGATTTTAAGAAAAACCGCACTTGGCCATTATAACCGGAGTTGGGTAAGGGAGTTAGTTACGTGTGGGGAAGGTATTAGCACCCCACAACGCCCCTTTCGGGTTCCCTATGACAGATTAATTCATTTAAAGAAAAGACTTTGAGAAATTACGCGATTACCCTATTTTATTGCATAATATTGAAATGGCTATTTACATAATTTTAAATAAAACTAAATAAAGCAATAGAAGGAATATTAAAATGACTATCTACATGATTTTATTCTATATGACGCAATAAATAAAATAAAACAATAAATAAAGCAATAAAAGAGAAGAGAATTGAAAAGAACCTCCAGTAGCAAGCTTTATATTGAGAATCTCGAACCGTGAGGATGCGTTTTGGCAACCCCTCTTTCTACACAAGACTCTCCTCACCAATACAAGAACGACTCTCCTAAAAATTTAAAGAAGAATCAAATGCCGGAATATAATTCCTTAACCGATTGTTACCTATTTAAGGCAATCGGAAAGATCATTTGAGAGAGGGAGAGAAGTAGACGAGTGCTCTAAAGTGTTTCGAGCTCTCGGAGTGTACGTGGTGTGCTGGGGTGTGAAAAAAGTGACAAATGAGCCTCCTATTTATAGTTTTTCGCAGCTGGCGCACTTTGGGACGGCCATCCGGGTGGGACGGCCGTACTGGACTGGGACGGCCGTCCCAAATGGCATTTTTACACGGAGCGGGACCCCACGGGAGGCCGGGACGGCCGTCCCACTTAAAACGGGTTTGGGACGGCCGTCCCACATTTGGGACGGGCGTCCCAGCTGCTTAATTGCGGTTGGGACGGCCGTCCCACTTTGGGACCGTGGTCCCGGCACTGTTTTGTCCGGTTTTCGTGTTCGGGACCCGGGAAGCTTTCCTTTCCTTTTTCGGACATAGATTGATGCCGATGTGTGTCCGTCGAAGCTTTATCTTCATATAGGAAGTCTTCTTGACCTTCATTAAGATGCGGGCGAGCTTTATCTTTGTGTAGGAAGTCTCTTTTGGCTTTTATTGTGTGAATGAGTGAACTCCGTCTTCTGTTATGGGAGGTCCTTCTCGGTTTTGGGAAGCTGGATGAACTCCATCTTCGGGCGAAGTTCCTCTAGCTTTTATTTTGAGAGGCCGGGCAAAATTAGGGGTCTACACGTACGAAACTTTGATAATCATGAAGGGCAAAAGGCGATATTTCATGCCAATCTTTGTAGGTTTTGACCATCTTCTGGATGGTCTTCTTGATGTTCTAATTGGTTGCCTCTACTGTACCCTTCATCTCAGGAGAGGACTCATGATGTTGGATTCTGATGTCTTAGCATGTCATGGTAAGACCATGCACATGCATCCATATACTCCCTTAATTTTTGTGTTAACCCATCTTTGACGTTATCAGTGATTTGGGTATCAATACTTATTTCTTTTTCTCTTGCCTCCAAATCAATGACCTTGATTTCTTCTTGGTAAGGCTATATTTACTGAGCTTATTTTATTAGTAGCCTTTGTATGTCCGGGGAGATGGTCCCCTTCTCACCGTCTGACCCGATCCATTCGCCTTAGGCTTTCAGATCCCCAGAGAGTCATCCATCACAAGCATGATTGTTTTAAGGGTTCTGTTTTAGGTATATATTTTATTATTCAGTTATTTTGAAAGAATAATAAAAAAAAGGGAAAAGAATAAAAAAGAATATGAATGTTTATGCAAATGCCTCATTGTATTGATGAAAGCAAAATATTTACAAAGTCCTTTTAATCAAGGATCTCGCGGCCACGGGCAGGGACCGCGAGAGATATGTAGGAAGCTTAAAAAACATGAAGAGCTCTATTCAGCTAGCTTTCTTTATCCCTCCTCATTATTCTGGCGGCGATAGAGGCCTGATATCCATGTTAGGAGTGGCAGAGTCGACAGTGAGCCATCCAGCATCCAACAACTCTTGGACCTTATATTTCAAGGCCCGACAATCTTCCACAGAATGCCCAGGAGTGCCTCAGTGGTAAGCGCATTTTTCATTAGACTTATACCACTCAGGGTAGGGTGGATCAATCTTTCTCGGAGGGATGCGTGCTAGGAGTTGGGTCTCTAACAGCTTCGGCAGTAGACTCCCATAGGAGGTTGGAATGGGAGTGAGCTTCCTTTCCTGCCTCTGGGATTGCCTAGCTGGCGTCGAAGAAGAAGAAGGGAGGGTGAGGCTGATGGCGTTTACGTTCTCCTCCTTCTTCCTGCCTAGGGATTTCTTGAATGATGCGTTGGAGGAGGAAGGTCGCGCTATCCTTTCACTCTTCAATCCCTGCTCCATCCTTTCGCCTACGTGGTCGATGTGGATGCCTTTATGGTGGACATGTTGATGGCACATTAGTTCCATTAACCGCATCATCTGCTCCTTCATGGAATTAAGATCAGTGGTGAGCTTGCAGTCCTGTTCTTCTATGTGCTCCATTAACCGAGCCATTTGCTCCTTTATGGTGTTAAGCTCAAAGGTGAGCTCACGATTTTGCTCTTCTAGTTGCTCCATCGTCTCGGCTTTCTGCGCGCAAGTGAGCACAAGAAGAAGACCAACCACTTTCTAGAATGCACATGAATTAGGGTTTTTATTAAAAATGAATGATTGGTGTGGGATAGATATGCCTTAAGACAATGACTTTGGTATCATCCTTAAAGCTTACGCTTTGCAAATTGCCATACCCACTTCAGTAGAATGGTTCTTTCCCCATAAAGGTCACCATATACCTTAACACACTTGTCTCTTCCTTATGGAAGACTACAAGCGCACTTGGGCCTCTTTCGCCTTTGACTTAGGGATACCTAATGCCCCGTAGAATGAATGTATTTATGTATGTGCTAGTACAAAAGGGCGGCAGATGTTCAAAATGGCATAACTTTTGACTGAGATATCTGATTTGGACACACAATATACCAAAACGAAGAGAAAAAGGTGAAGAATAGGCCGCAAGTTTCCAAAGGGGATTTGGCCCAACAATTTTCCCAATAAACGCCTCTAAGACCCATTTTTAAGGATTTATTAAAATGATGTGTATGCATACTTTCCTTATGCATTTATTTTCTCTATTGGTTTTTCCACTTATTACATGAGGCGATATGAATGATACGACTTTGTCAAAATTCATTTTATAAATGTTTGGATTTTGTTATTATATTTTTTTCGTTTTTTTTAGCCTTTTATCCCTTCTGTCGGACTGCGTGACTTCTTAGCTTACAAAGAACCTGAAACCAGGCTAGCTAAAAGGCAGACTGTCTGAGATAAAAATGGTTATTGCAAAAGAAAGGTTTTAGCATCCCTTATCTCTTCTATCGGACTGCGTGGCTACTTAGCTTATAAAGAACCGGAAACCAGGCTAGCTAAAAGGCAGACTGTCCGAGATAAGGGTGTTTATTGTAAAAATATTTTTGAGATTTTGTTTTATATTATTTTTTTGTTGTTGTATGATTATGTTATGCAACAATCAAATGCAACAAACAAATGCACAGACAACTCACTCATCCGCAAATAGAGTGACGTTTAATTATGAGGTAGGGGTTTCCTGCAGAAAAGTGCATTGGCAAAGGTAGGTTCTAACTATTCTCACCAAGGCCAGGACCCCAAGGTGCCCCCATTATAGGGACCCTTCAATCTCCCAGTCTTTGAACCGTGCACAAATGTCCATGTCGATGTTCTTAGACCGAGAAAAGAAGGTTATCACCTTGAGTGGTGGTTTCCGACAACGACCTGCTGGCATTATGGTCATTACCATTGTCGGCCGTACCTGCCACCCACTCCCTATGTGTATTCTCTCTTTCCCCCGGGTATAGAGGGACTATAGTGTGCAAGGGTTTGTGTACAGTTTATTTCAAACAATTGCAGAAATAAGCATAGAACAATTATTAAAGCCAAACAGTAAAGCATGTTATAAAGCAAGAAAGGGTATAAGCGTAATTTCTAGTTTTTATTTCTTAAGCTGGTCCATCACTAAATGGGATCAACTCTCTAGCTTCCCAGTGAAGTCACCATTTGTCGTCGTCGTCAGAAGAGGCAGTCGGAGCGACGCGATGGTTTTGAAATCACTCGCGTTTTTTGAAAGAAATGGTTCAACGCCTTTAGGCTGTCCGATAACCAGGCTGGACCTAAAGGCGAGGTTTTCGAAAAGGTTCGAGGAGTCGCCATTAATGTTTTAACCTTAAACATTGAAAAAGGTAAAGAAAAAGAAGAAGGTCGTGGTTTTAGAAAAAATTCAACTTTGGCCATTACAACCAGAGTCGGGTAAGGGAGTTAGTTATGTGTGGGGAAGGTGTTAGCACCCCACAACGCCCCTTTGGGGTTCCCTATGATGGACTAGCTTAGAAAATAAACACTTAAAGAAATTATGCTTTTACCCTATTATTCTATCTACTTATAGAATTTAAATGTCTACATGGCTTTATTATCTAATGCACACAAAGAAAGCGATAAAGAAAGCAGTAAAAGAGAGAGAGAATAGAGAAGGAACCTCCTAAGCAAGCTTTTATATTAACTCTTCGAAACTTGAGGATGATGTTGAGGAATGTTGAGGAAGCCCTCAAGGATGATCAATGGTGTATTGTAATGCAAGAAGAATTAAATCAATTTGAAAGAAATCAAGTCTGGGAATTGATTCCAAGAGAAGAACATCATCAAGTAATTAGAACTAAATGGGTATTTAGGAACAAGCTTGATGAAAATGGAAACATAACTAAGAATAAAGCTAGACTTGTGGCAAAAGGATATTGTCAAGAGGAAGGTATAGATTATGATGAGACCTATGCTCCTGTTGCAAGGATTTGCAAGTATTATGCAGAATGAATTTGAAATGTCCATGATGGGGAAATTAACCTTCTTCCTTGGACTTCAAATTAAGTAATTAAAAGATGACACTTTTGTGTCTCAAACAAAATACTACAAGGAGATTCTCAAAAAGTTTGGAATGCATACTTCAAAAGAAGCTAGCACACCAATGGGAACATCCTGCTATTTGGATAAGGACGAATCAGGTTTGAAATAAATCAATCTTTGTATAGTGGTATGATAGGTTCTCTATTATACTTAACTACAAGTAAGCCTGATATTATGCAATCTATCTGTGTGTGTGCTAGATTTCAAGCTTGTCCAAAAGATTCTCACTTAACTGTAGTAAAAAGAATTTTAAAATATCTTAAAGGAACCACAGGTGTCACCGCCGTCAAAAGAGGCGGTCGGAGCGACGTGATGGTTTCTGACTTCGACTCGTGTTTTTAAACTGTGGTACAACGCCTTTAGGTTGTCCGATAACTGGGTTGGACCTAAAGGCAAGGTTTTCGAAAAGGGTTCTGGAGTAGCCACCAATGTTTTATTTGGAAACATTGGAAAAGGAAGAAAAAGAAGGCGTTGGTTTTGAAAAACCAACTTTGGCCATTATAACCCGAGTTGAGTAAGGGAGTTAGTTATGTGTAGGGAAGGTATTAGCTTCCCTACGACGCCCCTTTCGGGTTCCCTATGATGGACCGTTTATTTCATAAACAAAAACTCTAAAATTATGATTTTACCCTTTATTGATTTGCAGAATTTAAATGTTGACTACATTGCCCTAACAGCTAATGCACAGATAGATGTAAAAGAAAAACGATAAAAGATGGTTAAGGCTCCATTAGGCCCCTAGTAGCATTCACTAGGCTCCATTTAAGAAGAGGAGAGATTATTAAGAAAATAAAAAATTGCAAAAAAAATCAGAAAACTGGGACGGTTGTCCCACTTGTAATTTAAGGTGGGACGGTCGTCCCACGTTTCTAGACGGTCGTCCCACCTCCATTGAACCTTGGGATGACCCTCCTTTGAACCTTGGGACGATCGTCCCACCTTTCCTTGAGCCTGGGACGATCATCGCACTTTCCCAGATGGCTGTCCCACCTGACAATTTTTCTAGACGCCCCCGGCCTGCCTGGCGCATTTTACTATAAATAGGGGCTCATTTCACCTCATTCCACACACCTTTCTACTCTCCTTTGCTCTGAGAACCCAGTTCTGAGATTTCTAAGCAGCTCTAAATATTTTTATAGAGTACGAGTGATCTTTTGACACTCGGGGAGTGAGTTAATAATTTTTGTTCAAGTGAGGAGCGCTTTTGTAGTATGCGGGGACTACCAAAAAGCGTCCTCAAGTTCAAAATTTATTGTAGACTCCAAATCTTGCCCAGCCTCAAAATAAAGAGCAAAAGACTTCCAATTCGAAGATGGGCAAGGCCTAAAAGGTCCCTAGGTTAGACTATTAGGCCCCATATTAGAGTAGGAAGGCTTTTCTGTACAAAAACTAAGGATTTCCACCTTAAGGGTCGAGACCGCCGTCTCGCTTATCGGGAGCGCTGTCTCTTCATTGGCAAGGTCGAGACTGTCTTCTCATTTGGCGAGATGGTCGTCTCGCCACTTGCCATGACGAGACCACCTTCCCGTTTGGCGAGACAACCCTCTCACCATTTGGCAAACCGATACCGCCGTCCCAATTGGCGAGACGACTGTCTCGCCATCTGCCAAAGACGAGACCACCGTCGCAAATGGCGAGACGATCGTCTCGACCTTGCCAGGCGAGACAGTTGTCTCGACCTGACAGGCGCAAATCCCTATAAAAGGAGGGCGTTCTCTCCTTCATTTCACACAGTTCTTCCACCTTTCCTTCTAGCATTTCTTAGAATTCTTCTTTCAGAGCCCCTCCAAAGCATTTTCAGAGTTTTCTGAGAGTTCTTAGAGAGTTTTTATAGTGTTGCGAGAGAGAAAAGTAAACATTTTAGAGCGAAGGACTGCCAAAACGTGTTCTATTTTCTAAGAGAATTAATCAAAGCTTGCTCCGAAGGTTTCTTCACTCTCTCCCTCTCTTTTATCATCTTTTTTACTTATATTAATTTGTGCATGTCGCCGCCGTCAAAAAAGGAGGCGGTCGGAGCGACGCGATGGTTTCGACCCTTTTGATTTTTCGCCTTTTTTATGGGTGGTTACAACGCCTTTAGGTTGTCCGATAACCGGGCTAACCTAGGGGCAAGGTTTTCGAAAGGTCGTCCTTGGGTTGTCCGATAACCGGGCTAACCCAAGGACTAATTTTGAGGGGTTCTGTGGAGTCGCCACCGATGTTTTTACCGGAAACATCGGAAAAGGGGTTTTAAAAAGGCGTTGGTTTTCGGAAACCAACTTTGGTCATTAGAACCAGAGTTGGGTAAGGGAGTTAGTTACGTGTAAAGGAAGTATTAGTTCCTTTACTACGCCCCGTTCGGGTTCCCTATGATAGGCCAGCTATTTTATTGATAAATAAACCGGAAAAATACGCTTTTGCCCTTTTTATTTTGCGGAATTTAAAGTTATGACTACATGGCCCTAATCTATTGCATAATTTAAAATTAAAGTAGTAAAAGTAGAGAGGGAGAATTTAAACCTCTGAAGCAAGCTTTTATTTTATTTCTTTAAAAGAAATGGGTGCTTTTTGGCAGCTCTTCACTCTACACGACGCTGGAAACTCTTCTAGACGCCGAAAAACGCTCACAAAAGCACTCAGAAGCTCCGGAAATGCGTCGGAGGGATTCTAGAGAGATGTTTTAGAGAGAAGGGAGAGCAAAAGCTGTGTGGTGTGTGGAAATGAGGGGGGGGAGGCCCCTATTTATATGTTTTCGCACCTAGCAGTGGCGAGACCGCCGTTCTCGTTTGACAGGGTCGAGACTGCCGTCTTGCCAAACGAGACCGCCGTCTCGTCATGCCAAAGTGGCGAGACCGCCGTCTCATCATTCGCAGGTGGCGAGACCGCCGTCTCGTTTGGTGAGACGGCGGTCTCGCCATTTGTGTGAGGCGAGACGGCGGTCTCGTCCTAAAAAGGCGAGAAAACTTATTTTTTGTGCAGAAAATCCTTCCTATCCTAGTATGGGGCCTAATAGTCTCTCCTAGTGGCTTGTTAGGCTTCATCCATCTTCGAATAGGAGGTCTTCTTCTCTTTATTTGGAGGTCGGGCAAGATTTGGGGTCTACAGCTGCCCCCCCTTTACCCGACCAGTCGACTGCCGGCCTTTTGTGCCAAGGTGACCGACTGGAGGGTAAAGGAGTTGACCCTCTTGCCCGGTTGCCCTTCAGATGTTCCGTCTTTGCGGCGGATGATCCTCTGGGGGAAATGTTGTGCGCTTCTGGGATGCTCCTTCTGACGGTAGCTGACCCCTTCGGCTGATGAGTATGAACCCCCATCTGGTTTGACGAGTATGAACCCTCGCCCGATAAGCCCCCTTTTGTAAGGCCTGATGAGTACACACCCCCATCTGGTGTTTGACAAGTATGAACCCTCGCCCGGTAAGCCCCCTTTTGTAAGGCCTGATGAGTACACACCCCCATCTGGTGTTAAGCCTCCGGATGCTCCATCTTGCGGTAGCTGATCCTTTGGCCATGGTGGCGGCTTACTGCTCTAGCTCATGCGCCGATGTGAAACCTTGGGATGCTCCTTTGACGCGGTAGCTGACCCCTTGGCTGACGAGTATGAACCCTCGTCTGGTTATGTGCCTCTGGATACCCCTTCTTGCGGTGGCTGACCCTTTGGCGATGGTGGCGGCTTACTACTCTAGCTCATGCGCCGGCTCCCTGGGGAGTGATTTCTGTGTTGGTGAATGTGCTTGGACCTGAGTGGTCATCCGGGTTGTGCCGGGGATTTTGTTGGTATTTCATCCAGCTTTGTTGGTTGCTAGGGATTCTTTGTTTTTTACTTTTGGTGGCGACTATCCGACTCTTGCTGGCTGGTCGGATGAGTCTTGCTTTCTGTTCGACTCTGATTTGGTAGTCGAAATTTTGTTGGTTGAGGTGATGGCTTGTCTTAATCCTGCCTTTTTCTCGCGGTTTTATCTCTTTTTTCTCGCGATTTTGGATTTTGGATTTTCTTATTGAGCGTATGCTTTTTTCCTTTTTCAGCTTTTTTGTTTTACACTAGCTTTTGCAAGAGGTGGCGAAGAGATGCATGAAATAAAATTTTTATTTATAGGGAAATTTTATTACAACCACTTTTATTTAGGCAAGTACCATCCCTAAGGGCTATCCTCTAGAGATGATCCGGGGGCAAATTGCTGGTAGAGGTGATACCAGAAGTCCGCTTGTTCTTGGACTTCGTCGCGGTACTCTTGCTGGAATGTCGTCCATTCCTGCCGCATCACCTGCTGATGCTGGTACATCTCCTCTTGCCGGGCGTGGTAGGCTTCTTGCCGCACCGTCATTTGTTCAAACTGCCGGCGCAGGTCGTTCATGTTGCGGTTCATGCCGGCGAAATCGTCCGTGTACGGTGGTGGTTGTTGTTGCTGCTGCTGCTGGAATTCGGGGGGCGTGGGGATATCCTGCATCGCCACCAGCCCCTGGAGATCTAGTGCGAAATCCAGTGTGGGATGGAGGGCCAACTGGGTCCCTCGACGTATCAGCATTCCCATGCTGACCAGGACTGACCCGTTGATGGACTCGGGTCGCAAGTTGGAGGCCAGCTCTTCCCGGCCAGGGCACCCCCATCTTTCTGCCAGGGGAGTGATGAGGGGAGCCACGAGAATAGCCCCCGATGATCTGTTCCCGAAGTCCTTGAGGGCTCTCAGGAAGAGGTAGTCGGGGTTGCAGCGCCGCTTCTGGCTCATGCAATAAAGTACGAAGAGGTCAGGGATGGAGACCTTGCCCTGACTCTCTTTCCTCCCATGGATGGTTCCTGCCAGCAGCTTGGGGCAGATGCGGAGTGTTGGGGGCAGCGCGGAGCCCCTCATCAGCTTGGGCAGTGTGGAGGCTCCTGTGAGCTCATGCCACATTTCGGCGGCAGTGAGGTTGGTGGGCAGGGAGCAGATGGCCTCACGGTATCCCTGGGTCAGTGTGTCCTCGGGCCGGACGAACCCGATGGCCATGTTGAACTCGTCGAGGGTGGTGACCTGGTATCTTCCACCCATGAAATAGGTCACCATTTGAGTGGGCTGCAGGCCCAGGACCGTGGAGGGGACCTCGGAGTAGGAGACCGAGGCCAAGAATTCCAGTACCGCTTGTGGGTACACATGTGTAGGTGGTGGCTGCAGCAGAAAGCCCCACCCGATGCTGTCTATGTGGGCTCGGACATCGTCCTCCCACCCAAATTCAGCCAGGATGCTGAAGTCAAGTCTGAGCATCGGGTGCCACTGATAAGTCCGGATGTTGTCGAGGCAGGCCTGGTGCTGAGGCGACAACTGAGAGGGATCTTGGGGTGGCGGTGCCGCAAAACTGCTAGCACCGGCAGTGCTCCTTCTCTTTCTGGAGGCGCTTCTACCAAACATATTGGCTAAGGGGTGCTTGGGAGTGCAAAATCTGAGAAATGGAGGTTCGGGAGGCAAGGGAAGTTGTGAGGAACCCCCCAAGGGCGCCCTCTATATATAGCAAATTTTTCCAGTTCGAGACCGCCGTCTGGGAAGGCGAGACGGCGGTCTCGAGTCTCCTTCTCATCAAGACGGCGGTCTGGGTCACCGAGACGGCGGTCTCGATTTTGGCTAAGTCGAGACGGCGGTCTCGTTGGTCGAGACGGCGTTCTCGTCTTGCCGGCGGACCGAGACGGCGGTCTGGACGACCCAGATGGCAGTCTCGAATTTCGGGTGAGTTTTTTTCTTTTTTTTTTTTTTAAAAAAAAAGAGAAAATAGGACCTGGTTCAAAAACATTTTTATGCATGCAATGTTTTCATGTTTGATGTCCTATAATGCCTATTTTGATTAAGTTTTCAGAAGGATTTAACCAACGTGTCTCGTTGCGCTGAAGGCCCTCTGATTTGTTGTGTTTACTTTTGGCTGTACCATGCCGGACTTCTTGTGACCGAAGGATAATTTCTTTCTTTCTTTTTCTCTTTCTTTTCCTTTTTCTTTCTTTTTCTTTTTGCAGCACACTCTTTGTCATGTAGTGCCCCCTTTTCC